>JANAVB010041219.1:25979337-26225097 GCA_029216955.1 Iris pallida
AGGCACGGTGTTTATTTGGGTGGAGATATAGGTTTCTTAATGACCTAATCCAAACCTGTTAACCCTTTACTAAACCAACACTAATGACACTACGGACAAACTGTGAAATTAATGGTTTTTTAATGACTAGACCCAAACCGTTAACATTTTCAAAAATGATTAATACAGATAAAAACAGACATATACACAGTAGGTGCACAACATCTTAATGGGAACAAGATAAAAAGGTTGATCAGAAGCAAGTCATGTACCATACTCCTAAGGAAAACTCAATAAGAGGGAGTTGAGTACGTAAATAATAAATCACAGCACATAGAATCTAATGCATCTTAGGAGGCAACTGGATTTGAACAACAGCAGAACCAAAACACGTGTACTCTGCTTAAAGTCTGCTCTAACTTGTACGAATAAATTAAACTAGATTATGAAACATAAACAAAGTGTAGTCTTCAGGATATCCCGCCATTCATGTATGTTGCATGAATACGGACACGGATAGAGATACTGACACAACACAGTACGGACACTATTTTTCCATGCTCTGGAATATAGATTCTTCTTGATAAGCGAGAAATAACTTAAGAATTTAGAGTAACGGCATTAGAGCTCCTCTAGCAAAAGTTCAAACATCCAAATGACGTCTCTTGGTGATAAAGTACCGGTTTCAGTACACTTATTAGCCACCTCAAGTAACTCTAGTGGTTAAAAATAAACCCTCAAAACCAATTGCTTAACAACAAGGATTTATGTTGTATCCAGGCTCACATAAGCATGTCATGGGCAACAAAGGGGAGTAATTGAATAAAAAAAAGTATCAAATGAGCATTGATAGAAAAAGGTCAGGAGAACATTTCAAGCCAATCATTAGACTTTTTATTATTATTAGCACAATGATAAATGCTCGAAGAAGAAAAGAAACATGTACACTAAGGCGTGTTAGTGGACTAATTGTGTTTTAATCAAGCCTCTTTTTGTTCCGATTATTAGTATATCATCCAAAATTCTAAATCTTATGTGGACAAACCAGTTGACTACCGATACCGAAGTACATAAGAACACCAACAAATTATTTGAGAGAAACTTGTCATTCTACATGCATTAGTTAACAACATATTAAACCAATCAAAGTAAAGCTTGATAGGAAATGCAACGCATTTCTGGATAAAAAATCTCATATTAAACATACCAAATTCCATTAAGTAGCGATGGTGTTACTCATATCAGGGCAAGTCCTTCCAATGAGTGACATGAAACGATCTTGAAATCTCAAGAGAGGGCACTTTTCTATCAATTCACTCCCATCATAAGCTTCCTTCAGGAACACAGTACTCCTCGCCCCTTATTAGTAATATAAAAGATCCCATGATTCTTCACCAGACATAGCAACAACCTACAAGGGAGTTGATACTCCATGTGGAAAGCATCCAACTTGTCCGACGTCAGCCTCTTCTCTATCATCAAACTCAAAAGCTCGTGAAGCACCGCCACGGCCCTCTTCCTCGCCTCGGGTGTCCTCGGCTCGACGCGCCTAGCATTCAGGTACGGGGACGGGGACGCTAGCCTCTGCCACTTTTGCAACTCCTGGAGATAATGCACGTTCGGCCTGAACCCCGGAGCGAACTTGATCCTGAAAGCGAACGGCCCGAAAAGTTGCCGTCTTTCGAAATAACCCTTGAAAAGCTCCCAAGATCCAACCTTTCTTCGCGGGCGGTAACCGCCAGCGAAGAATCCCAGCTCTCCAGGCAGAGAAACTCCCTTCCGTCGACGTTCTTAACAGCGAAAAAATTCGGGTACTTCGAAACGAAGCATTTCTTCCAGTTCAGAGGCAGACCCATCTCCGACTCCACGAACTCCACCTTCTCGACGGGGACCCGGCAGTCAATCGACAGCATGAGGAGCTTCCGCAGGTTATTGACTAGTACCGGTTCCATCGACTCCCTGACGAAAGGCTCCCCCTTTGCGATAGCTTCGGCTTGGCGGTGAGGGATACAGAGATGGGGGAGCGGGAGGAGGCGCCGCCCCGGAGATTCGGAAGACCATGTGGTGCTTCTGGATGAGGGAGAGGAAGTTCCACTTCTGGACGAAGCCGACTTCTTTTTCGAGGTCGCGGAGGAGGGGCGTGGGTGCTGTGGGAGGAGATTAGGGCTTTGAGGCGGAGGAGAAGAGAGGGCTTCTTGTGGAGGTCCATGGCCTTGTCGAGGTCGGGACCCGGTGGTAGGTCTTCTTCTTGGGGCGGCGGTCGGGCTTGGAGGAGTAGGTGGACATGGGAGAGGAGGAGCGGGGAAAGGAGTGAGGATTTGGGGAGGAGGAAAGAGGACGGTTTTGAGGAGATAATACATGGTTTTGTTGAGATTCTTCAGAACGAGGCTTCTCTACGGCTTAGAACCGGCTCTAAATTAGCTTATGTGGACAAACCAGTTGACTACCGATACCGAAGTACATAAGAACACCAGCAAATTATTTGAGAGAAACTTGTCATTCTACAAGCATTAGGTAACAATTTAAACCAATCAAAGTAAAGCTTGATAGGAAATGCAACAAATGTCTGGATAATAAAAATCTCATATTAAACATACCAAATTCCATTAAGTAGCGATGGCGTTACTCATATCAGGGCAAGTCCTCCCAATGAGTGACATGAAGCGATCTTGAAATCTCAAGAGAGGATACTTTTCTATCAATTCACTCCCATCGTAAGCTTCCTTCAGGAACACAGTACGCCTCGCCCTTATTAGTAATATAAAAGATCCCATGATTCTTCACCAGACATAGCAACAACCTACAAGGGAGTTGATACTCCATGTGGAAAGCATCCAACTTGTCCGACGTCAGCCTCTTCTCCATCATCAAACTCAAAAGCTCGTGACGCACCGCCACGGCCCTCTTACTCGCCTCGGTGTCCCCGGCTCGACGCGCTTAGCATTCAGGTACGGGGACAAGGGAACGCTAGCCTCTGCCACTTTTGCAACTCCTAGAGATAATGCACGTTCGGCCTGAACCCCGAAGCGAACTTGATCCTGAAAGCGACAGCACCGAAAAGTTGTCGTCTTTCGAAATGACCCTTGAAAAGCTCCCAAGATCCAACCTTTCTTCGCGGGCGGTGACCGCCAGCGAAGAATCCCAGCTCTCCAGGCAGAGAAACTCCCTTCCGTCGACGTTCTTAACAGAGAAAAAATCGGGTACTTCGAAACGAAGCACTTCTTCCAGTTCAGAGGCAGACCCATCTCCGACTCCACGAGCTCCACCTTCTCGACGGGGACCCGGCAGTCAATCGACAGGAGGACTTCCGCAGGTTATTGACTAGTACCGGTTCCATCGACTCCCTGACGAAAGGCTCCTCCTTTGCGATAGGTTCGGCCTTGGCGGTGAGGGATACAGAGATGGGGAGCGGGAGGAGGCGCCGCCGCCGAGACCCGGAAGACTGTGTGTGCTTCTGGATGAGGGAGAGGAAGTTCCACTTCTGGACGAAGCCGACTTCTTTTTCGAGGTCGCGGAGGAGGAGGGGCGGGTGCTGTGGGAGGAGATTAGGGCTTTGAGGCGGAGGAGAAGAGGGCTTCTTGTGGGGTCCATGGCCTTGTCGAGGTCGGGGACCCGGTGGTAGGTCTTCTTCTTGGGGCGGGGTCGGGCTTGGAGGAGTAGGTGGACATGGAGAGGAGAGGGGGGGGAAGGAGTGAGGATTTGGGGAGGAGGAAAGAGGAGGGTTTTGAGGAGATCGAATACATGGTTTTGTTGAGATTCTTCAGAACGAGGCTTCTCTATTGCGGCTTAGAACCGGCTCTAAATTAGCTTATGTGGACAAACCAGTTAACTACCGATACCGAAGTACATAAGAACAGCAGCAAATTATTTGATAGAAACTTGTCATTCTACAAGCATTAGTTAACAACATATTAAACCAATCAAAGTAAAGCTTGATAGGAAATGCAACACATTTCTAGATAATAAAAATCTCATATTAAACATACCAAATTCCATTAAGTAGCGATGGCGTTACTCATATCAGGGCAAGTCCCCCAATGAGTGACATGAAGAGATCTTGAAATCTCAAGAGAGGGTACTTTTCTATCAATTCACTCCTATCATAAGCTTCCTTCAGGAACACAGTACTCCTCGCCCCCTTATTAGCAATATAAAAGATCTCATGATTCTTCACCAGACATAGCAACAACCTACAAGGAGTTGATACTCCCTGTGGAAAGCATCCAACTTGTCCGACGTCAGCCTCTCTCCATCATCAAACTCAAAAGCTCGTGACGCACCGCCACGGCCCTCTTACTCGCCTCGGGTGTCCCCGGCTCGACGCGCCTAGCATTCAGGTACGGGGACAAGGAACGCTAGCCTCTGCCACTTTTGCAACTCCTAAGATAATGCATGTTCGGCCTGAACCCCGAAGCGAACTTGATCCTGAAAGCGAACACACCGAAAAGTTGTCGTCTTTCGAAATGACCCTTGAAAAGCTCCCAAGATCCAACCTTTCTTCGCGGGCGGTGACCGCCAGCGAAGAATCCCAGCTCTCCCAGAGGAACTCCCTTCCGTCGACGTTCTTAAAGAGAAAAATCCGGGTACTTCGAAACGAAGCACTTCTTCCAGTTCAGAGGCAGACCCATCTCCGACTCCACGAGCTCCACCTTCTCGACGGGGACCCGGCAGTCAATCGACAGCATGAGGAGCTTCCGCAGGTTATTGACTAGTACCGGTTCCATCGACTCCCTGACGAAAGGCTCCTCCTTTGCGATAGGTTCGGCCTTGGCGGTGAGGGATACAGAGATGGGGGAGCGGGAGGAGCGCCGCCGGAGACCCGGAAGACTGTGTGTTGCTTCTGGATGAGGGAGAGGAAGTTCCACTTCTGGACGAAGCCGACTTCTTTTTCGAGGTCGCGGAGGAGGAGGGCGGGTGCTGTGGGAGGAGATTAGGGCTTTGAGGCGGAGGAGAAGAGAGGGCTTCTTGTGGGGTCCATGGCCTTGTCGAGGTCGGGGACCCGGTGGTAGGTCTTCTTCTTGGGGCGGGGATCGGGCTTGGAGGAGTAGGTGGACATGGAGAGGAGGAGGGGGGGGGAAGGAGTGAGGATTTGGGGAGGAGGAAAGAGGAGGGTTTTGAGGAGATCGAATACATGGTTTTGTTGAGATTCTTCAGAACGAGGCTTCTCTACTGCGGCTTAGAACCGGCTCTAAATTAGCTAATTCTAAAGTTACATACACTTTTTTGGTATGTTCAAGTTGTATAAAGTTACATTCACATTTTTTGGTATTTCTATGAAGTACTAGTTCGGCCTTGTATTGATTCCAACAATGGTGCTGCATCTAACAGTTGATAAAATGTTATTTTGGCCATCATTCAACACATTTTGATCTTTCTATAAAGATGGTGCTGCATTCAACACACTACAAATTGCATATACTTCCTCTAGGATACATTGCTGCATATGCATACTACATCAATGAGCATTATGAGATAATAAGGCATGTTCACTGAACAATTTTTTACAAAAATGAAGCCAAGACTTACCTACTCGGCTTCCGATGTCGTACACGATGAACATTTTTACAGGATGAAATCACAAATTGCACACTTAGGCACACAATTCTTGGAGAGAGGAAGCCTGTCCCTTCAACATTATATAGAAAGTGGCAAAGCTCCATGGCCTGATTAGTCGAAGCAACTATTTAACCATCAGCCTTCAAAGTTCAAAAGAATTTCTGACCTGCTAGATCACATCATGCTGCAGCAATGCAAAGAATCAATCCGAGGCCATTTTACACAGGTTTTGGCAGTCTGAAATTGAATACAATTGCTCTTATAAAATTACAACACTGCCTCATGCCCTTTCCAACTGACTACAGTATAATTAGCACCACCACCTGGTAATGCATGATTTTTATCAACCACAGTGACCTAACCCTGCAGAAACAAAATAACCAGGGTTATAACTTCAGAATATTCCAAAGTAATACAATTGCCATTTCACCTTTTTAAGTCAGGTAGATGACAGCATGGTCTATGTAATAAATTCTCATGCACATCACAAGTGAGCAAATCACGGGCACCACTTGGAGGTTAACGCCTACCAAAGCAGAAATACATGCACAATTGATATCACATACGTCTACTGAGTGAAACCTGGCAGGAGTCATAGGAGGAGTCTTTTACCTATGGTAATGCACCCTACAGAAGAGTAGATAAAGAAATTTCTTACCCCCAACATGGTAATGATTCAGTTTCACAATTCTGGCAGTTAACTTGTGACGTGGTGTACCATCAAATCATACTTCTAGCTCACCCGCATATTGACAGTAGTTGTTTATAACATGGATACCATCTATATGAATACATAAAGACGAATCTACGGAAATGTGCATAACCTTAATTGAAATTTTGATCCTTGCAGAAAATGAAATACAGAGAACCTTTTAAGTTAAGGAGTAACAACAACATTTTAAGGAAAAAGGACAACTGATGACAAACATGTAGTTTAGCCATTAAAATATTTCCTACCACTACATGGTCATGAATATATGGTCATCAAAACATCTAAAAGTCCCGAAAACATGTCAATTATAAATATCACTACTTGATAGATTTTCAATCACATTCTATACAAGCAACAATAACAAGTATTGTCTGCTCTAGGCATCTCTTCTTAGTTTTATGTGTTATATCTCTTTATAATACAGTATTTGCATGTTTAATACTTCAAGTATCTATAATGCTCAAGAACCAGAATACTGATGGAGAAAAAGGTGGACAGTGATTAAAATATGGCTACCAAAATCAAACAAGACTTACCTGGGTTAGTCAACTGAACTTAAGGAAGAACTAATTGGAGCCCATGTTTCCATGCAGTGACTCATATTCCAGTTGATGAATAGCATGTGAAGTCTGGATAGGATACAGAATTACAGATACAATCAGATAACTTGGAAGAACACTAATGAAAGAAAAAGCCAAAGAACTAAGGAATTGTATACATGAAATGGAACGAAAGAATCAATGTACTGCAACAATGCGACCCCAGCCCTCGCTCAATAACAACAACAACAAAAGCCTTCATCCCAAATTATTGGGGTGGCTCTATGAATTCACTTATCATTATTCTTCCATTACTAACAACAAAATGAACAACCCTTTTATCCCAAGGTTCGATAGGTTACCTGAATGCAGTTACTCCAACGTCTATATTGGTGGTCACATCAATTATTGGCAAATCCCATATTCTTCTAACAGCTTATTCTGTTTTCAGTTTGATTTACCCACCTCCTAGTAGAGCATCTTCAATTAAAATCTGATCACCCACATCCAATGATCTCCATTCAAATGTCCAATCATCTCAAACAATTGATCATATCCTCGATTGAAGTTATCACTAACCTCCCAAAGTTCTCCTCTCATTTTGCCACACTTCTATCTTACCATTCTCATTTCAGCTATTCAAAGACTTTGAACTACGTCTCCTGGACATAAATACATCACGATACGGACAAAAGGACATGGACACAAGGCTAGTTTTGGTGTGTCCTAGTTTAAATTGTACTGTCTGTCACGTCCGCAACATGTCCCACGCGAACACTGAAATTTGGAGTGTCCATCTTGCTTGGTTGTTTCTAAGACTTTATTCGACTTGCCAACATTTTGATTCATAAAGCATGATACCAACAGTTGATCGGTCGAGATAGTTGATCGGTCGAGATGATTCGTTGTAATTAGATCTTATTTCAAACAAATGGTGGAGGATGATGGAATTTATTATTCTGTTGGATGTTTATATTTTATACTTATTCCGTATTGAGCATTGCCGCTTGGATATGACTTGAAGGTTGACCGTTTATTGTGTTTATATGCCAATCACAACCGATTATTATAACTGTGATTTTGGTGACAAAAAGCAACCGAGCATGGGATGAATTGGTTAACTTGGGCATTGTTGTCAAGGATGCTCTGAGGCAAAGTGAAGCAAGGTGCGGCACTACGCCTTAAAATTGGGGAACACAAATGTATTATGCCAGGCGCTCACCTTATAGTGCGTCTACTCGTCTCGTTACAAGGCACACGGAGGAGGCACGGTGTTTTATTTGGGTGGAGATATAGGTTTCTTAATGACCTAATCCAAACCTGTTAACCCTTTACTAAACCAACACTAATTAGCAGTACTGGGACAAACTGTGAAAGGAATGGTTTTTTAATGACTAGACCCAAACCGTTAACATTTTCAAAAATGATTAATACAGATAAAAACAGACATATACACAGTAGGTGCACAACATCTTAATGGGAACAAGATAAAAAGGTGGATCAGAAGCAAGTCATGTACCATACTCCTAAGGAAAACTCAATAAGAGGGAGTTGAGTACGTAAAATAATAAACTATCACAGCACATAAAATCTAATGCATCTTAGGAGGCAACTGGATTTGAACAACAGCAGAACCAAAACAAGTGTACTCTTCTTAAAGTTTGCTCTAACTTATACGAATAAATTAAACTAGATTATGAAACATAAACAAAGTGTAGTCTTCAGGATATCCCGCCATTCATGTATGTTGCATGAATACGGACACGGATAGAGATACTGACACAACACAGGTACGGACACTATTTTTCTATGCTCTGGAACATAGATTCTTCTTGATAAGCGAGAAATAACTTAAGAATTTAGAGTAACGGCATTCGAGCTCCTCTAGCAAAAGTTCAAACATCCAAATGACGTCTCTTGGTGATAAAGTACCGGTTTCAGTACACTTATTAGCCACCTCAAGTAACTCTAGTGGTTAAAAATAAACCCTCAAAACCAATTGCTTAACAACAAGGATTTATGTTGTATCCAGGCTCGCATAAGCAGTGTCATGGGCAACAAAGGGGAGTAATTGAATAAAAAAAAGTATCAAATAAGCATTGATAGAAAAGGTCAGGAGAACATTTCAAGCCAATCATTAGACTTTTATTATTAGCACAATGAGTAAATGCTCGAAGAAGAAGAATAAACATGTACACTAAGGCGTGTTAGTGGACTAATTGTGTTTTAATCAAGCCTCTTTTTGTTCCGATTATTAGTATATCATCCAAAATTCTAAATCTTATGTGGACAAACCAGTTGACTACCGATACCGAAGTACATAAGAACACCAACAAATTATTTGAGAGAAACTTGTCATTCTACATGCATTAGTTAACAACATATTAAACCAATCAAAGTAAAGCTTGATAGGAAATGCAACACATTTCTGGATAATAAAAATCTCATATTAAACATACCAAATTCCATTAAGTAGCGATGGTGTTACTCATATCAGGGCAAGTCCTCCCAATGAGTGACATGAAACGATCTTGAAATCTCAAGAGAGGGCACTTTTCTATCAATTCACTTCCATCATAAGCTTCCTTCATGAACACAGTACTCCTCGCCCCCTTATTAGTAATATAAAAGATCTCATGATTCTTCACCAAACATAGCAACAACCTACAAGGGAGTTGATACTCCATGTGGAAAGCATCCAACTTGTTCGACGTCAGCCTCTTCTCCATCATCAAACTCAAAAGCTCGTGAAGCACCGCCACGGCCCTCTTCCTCGCCTCGGTGTCCTCGGCTCGACGCGCCTAGCATTCAGGTACGGGGACGGGGACGCTAGCCTCTGCCACTTTTGCAACTCCTGGAGATAATGCACGTTCGGCCTGAACCCCGGAGCGAACTTGATCCTGAAAGCGAACGGCCCCAAAAGTTGTCTTTCGAAATGACTCTTGAAAAGCTCCCAAGATCCAACCTTTCTTCGCGGGCGGTACCGCCAGTGAAGAATCCCAGCTCTCCAGGCAGAGAAACTCCCTTCCGTCGACGTTCTTAACAGCGAAAAAATTCGGGTACTTCGAAACGAAGCACTTCTTCCAGTTCAGAGGCAGACCCATCTCCGACTCCACGAACTCCACCTTCTCGACGGGGACCCGGCAGTCAATCGACAGCATGAGGAGCTTCCGCAGGTTATTGACTAGTACCGGTTCCATCGACTCCCTGACGAAAGGCTCCTCCTTTGCGATAGCTTCGGCTTTGGCGGTGAGGGATACAGAGATGGGGGAGCGGAGGAGGCGCCGCCGCCGGAGATTCGGAAGACCGTGTGGTGCTTCTGGATGAGGGAGAGGAAGTTCCACTTCTGGACGAAGCCGACTTCTTTTTCGAGGTCGCGGAGGAGGGGCGCGGGTGCAGTGGGAGGAGATTAGGGCTTTGAGGCGGAGGAGAAGAAGGGCTTCTTGTGGAGGTCCATGGCCTTGTCGAGGTCGGGGACCCGTGGTAGGTCTTCTTCTGGGGCGGCGGTCGGGCTTTGAGGAGTAGGTGGACATGGGAGAGGAGGAGCGGGGGAAAGGAGTGAAGATTTGGGGAGGAGGAAAGAGGAGGGTTTTGAGGAGATAGAATACATGGTTTTGTTGAGATTCTTCAGAACGAGGCTTCTCTACAGCGGCTTAGAACCGGCTCTAAATTAGCTTGTGGACAAACCAGTTGACTACCGATACTGAAGTACATAAGAACACCAGCAAATTATTTGAGAGAAACTTGTCATTCTACAAGCATTAGTTAACAACATATTAAACCAATCAAAGTAAAGCTTGATAGGAAATGCAACAAATTTCTGGATAATAAAAATCTCATATTAAACATACCAAATTCCATTAAGTAGCGATGGCGTTACTCATATCAGGGCAAGTCCTCCCAATGAGTGACATGAAGCGATCTTGAAATCTCAAGAGGGTACTTTTCTATCAATTCACTCCCATCGTAAGCTTCCTTCAGGAACACAGTACGCCTCACCCCCTTATTAGTAATATAAAAGATCCCATGATTCTTCACCAGACATAGGAACAACCTACAAGGGAGTTGATAATCCCTGTGGAAAGCATCCAACTTGTCCGACGTCAGCCTCTTCTCCATCATCAAACTCAAAAGCTCGTGACGCACCGCCACGGCCCTCTTACTCACCTCGGGTGTCCCCGGTTCGACGCGCCTAGCATTCAGGTACGGGGACAAGGGAACGCTAGCCTCTGCCACTTTTGCAACTCCTAGAGATAATGCATGTTCGGCCTGAACCCCGAAGCGAACTTGATCCTGAAAGCGAACAGCACCGAAAAGTTGTCGTCTTTCGAAATGACCCTTGAAAAGCTCCCAAGATCCAACCTTTCTTCGCGGGCGGTGACCGCCAGCGAAGAATCCCAGCTCTCCAGGCAGAGGAACTCCCTTCCGTCGACGTTCTTAACAGAGAAAAAATCCGGGTACTTCGAAACGAAGCACTTCTTCCAGTTCAGAGGCAGACCCATCTCCGACTCCACGAGCTCCACCTTCTCGACGGGGACCCGGCAGTCAATCGACAGCATGAGGAGCTTCCGCAGGTTATTGACTAGTACGGTTCCATCGACTCCCTGACGAAAGGCTCCTCCTTTGCGATAGGTTCGGCCTTGGCGGTGAGGGATACAGAGATGGGGGAGCGGGAGGAGGCGCCGCCGCCGGAGACCCGGAAGACTGTGTGTTGCTTCTGGATGAGGGAGAGGAAGTTCCACTTCTGGACGAAGCCGACTTCTTTTTCGAGGTCGCGGAGGAGGAGGGGGCGGGTGCTGTGGGAGGAGATTAGGGCTTTGAGGCGGAGGAGAAGAGAGGGCTTCTTGTGGGGGTCCATGGCCTTGTCGAGGTCGGGGACCCGGTGGTAGGTCTTCTTCTTGGGGCGGGGGTCGGGCTTGGAGGAGTAGGTGGACATGGGAAGGAGGAGGGGGGGGGGAAAGGAGTGAGGATTTGGGGAGGAGGAAAGAGGAGGGTTTTGAGGAGATCGAATACATGGTTTTGTTGAGATTCTTCAGAACGAGGCTTCTCTACTGCGGCTTAAAACCGGCTCTAAATTAGCTAATTCTAAAGTTACATACACTTTTTTTGGTATGTTCAAGTTGTATAAAGTTACATTCACATTTTTTGGTATTTCTATGAAGTACTAGTTCGGCCTTGTATTGATTCCAACAATGGTGCTGCATCAACAGTTGATAAAATGCTATTTTGGCCATCATTCAACACATTTTGATCTTTCTATAAAGATGGTGCTGCATTCAACACACTACAAATTGCATATACTTCCTCTAGGATACATTGCTGCATATGCATACTACATCAATGAGCATTATGAGATAATAAGGCATGTTCACTGAACAATTTTTTACAAAAATGAAGCCAAGACTTACCTACTCGGCTTCCGATGTCGTACACGATGAACATTTTTACAGGATGAAATCACAAATTGCACACTTAGGCACACAATTCTTGGAGAGAAGGAAGCCTGTCCCTTCAACATTATATAGAAAGTGGCAAAGCTCCATGTACCATACTCCTAAGGAAAACTCAATAGGAGGGAGTTGAGTACGTAAAATAATAAATTATCACAGCACATAAAATCTAATGCATCTTAGGAGGCAACTGGATTTGAACAACAGCAGAACCAAAACAAGTGTACTCTGCTTAAAGTCTGCTCTAACTTGTAGGAATAAATTAAACTAGATTATGAAACATAAACATAGTGTAGACTTCAGGATATCCCGCCATTCATGTATGTTGCATGAATACGGACACGGATAGAGATACTGACACAACATAGGTACGGACACTATTTTTCCATGCTCTGGAACATAGATTCTTCTTGATAAGTGAGAAATAACTTAAGAATTTAGAGTAACGGTATTAGAGCTCCTCTAGCAAAAGTTCAAACATCCAAATGACATCTCTTGGTGATAAGGTACCGGTTTCAGTACACTTATTAGCCACCTCAAGTAACTCTAGTGGTTGAAAATAAACCCTCAAAACCAATTGTTTAACAACAAGGATTTATGTTGTATTCAGGCTTGCATAAGCAGTGCCATGGGCAACAAAGGGGAGCAATTGAATAAAAAAACAGTATCAAATGAGCATTGATAGAAAAAGGTCAGTAGAACATTTCAAGCCAATCATTAGACTTTTTATTTATTAGCACAATGAGTAAATGCTCGAAGAAGAAGAATAAATATGTACACTAAAGCGTGTTAGTGGACTAATTGTGTTTTAATCAAGCCTCTTTTTTGTTCCGATTATTAGTATATCATCCAAAATTCTAAACCTTATGTGGACAAACCAGTTGACTACCGAGACCGAAGCACATAAGAACACCAGCAAATTATTGAGAGAAACTTGTCATTCTACAAGCATTAGTTAACAACATATTAAACTAATCAAAGTAAAGCTTGATAGGAAATGCAACGCATTTCTGGATAATAAAAATCTCATATTAAACATACCAAATTCCATTAAGTAGCGATGGCGTTACTCATATCAGGACAAGTCCTCCCAATGAGTGACATGAAGCGATCTTGAAATCTCAAGAGAGGGCACTTTTCTATCAATTCACTCCCATCATAAGCTTCCTTCAGGAACACAATACTCCTCGCCCCGCTATTAGTAATATAAAAGATCCCATGATTCTTCACCAGACATAGCAACAACCTACAAGGGAGTTGATACTCCCTGTGGAAAGCATCCAACTTGTCCGACGTCAGCCTCTTCTCCTCATCAAACTCAAAAGCTCGTGAAGCACCGCCACGGCCCTCTTCCTCGCCTCGGGTGTCCCCGGCTCGACGCGCCTAGCATTCAGATACGGGGACGGGGACGCTAGCCTCTTCCACTTTTGCAACTCCTGGAGATAATGCACGTTCGGCCTGAACCCCGGAGCGAACTTGATCCCGAAAGAGAACGGCCCCGAAAAGTTGCCGTCTTTCGAAATGACCCTTGAAAACCTCCCAAGATCCAACCTTTCTTCGCGGGCGGTGACCGCCAGCGAAGAATTCCAGCCCTCCAGGCAGAGAAACTCTCTTCCGTCGACGTTCTTAACAGAGAAAAAATCTGGGTACTTCGAAACGAAGCACTTCTACCAGTTCAGAGATAGACCCATCTCCGATTCCACGAGCTCCACCTTCTCGACCGGGACCCGGCAGTCAATCGACAGCATGAGGAGCTTCCGCAGGTTATTGACTAGTACCGGCTCCATCGACTCCCTGACGAAAGGCTCCTCCTTTGCGATAGCGTCGGCCGCGGTGAGGGATACAGAGATGGGGGAGCGGGAGGAGGCGCCGCCGCCGGAGACCCGGAAGACTGTGTGGTGCTTCTGGATGAGGGAGAGGAAGTTCCTCTTCCGGACGAAGCCGACTTCTTTTTCGAGGTCGCGGAGGAGTGGGCGGGTGCTGTGGGAGGAGATTAGGGCTTTGAGGCGGAGGAGAAGAGAGGGCTTCTTGTGGAGGCCATGGCCTTGTCGAGGTCGGGGACCCGGTGGTAGGTCTTCATCATGGGGCGGCGGTCGGGCTTGGAGGAGTAGGTGGACATGGGATAGGAGGAGCGGGGGGAGAGGAGTGAGGATTTGGGGAGGAGGAAAGAGGAGGGTTTTGAGGAGATCGAATACATGATTTTGTTGAGATTCTTCAGAACGAGGCTTCTCTACTGCGGCTTAGAACAGGCTGTAAATTAGCTTATGTGGACAAACCAGTTGACTACCGATACCGAAGTACATAAGAACACCAGCAAATTATTTGAGAGAAACTTGTCATTCTACAAGCATTAGTTAACAACATATTAAACCAATCAAAGTAAAGCTTGATAGGAAATGCAACACATTTCTGGATAATAAAAACCTCATATTAAACATATCAAATTCCATTAAGTAGCGATGGCGTTACTCATATCAGGACAAGTCCTCCCAATGAGTGACATGAAGCGATCTTGAAATCTCAAGAGAGGGCACTTTTCTATCAATTCACTCCCATCATAAGCTTCCTTCAGGAACACAGTACTCATCGCCCCCTTATTAGTAATATAAAAGATTTCATGATTCTTCACCAGACATAGCAACAACCTACAAGGGAGTTGATACTCCCTGTGGAAAGCATCCAACTTGTCCGATGTCAGCCTCTTCTCCATCATCAAACTCAAAAGCTCGTGAAGCACCGCCACGTCCCTCTTCCTCGCCTCGGGTGTCCCCGGCTCGACGCGCCTAGCATTCAGGTACGGGGACAAGGGAACGCTAGCCTCTGCCACTTTTGCAACTCCTGGAGATAATGCACGTTCGAGCTGAACCCCTGAGCGAACTTGATCCTGAAAGCGAACGGCCCCGAAAAGTTGCCGTCCTTCGAAATGACCCTTGAAAAGCTCCCAAGATCCAACCTTTCTTCGCGGGCGGTGACCGCCAGCAAAGAATCCCAGCTCTCCAGGCAGAGAAACTCCCTTCCGTCGACGTTCTTAACAGAGAAAAATTCGGGTACTTCGAAACGAAGCACTTCTTCCAGTTCAGAGGCAGACCCATCTCCGACTCCACGAGCTCCACCTTCTCGACGGGGACCCGGCAGTCAATCGACAGCATGAGGAGCTTCCGCAGGTTATTGACTAGTATCGGTTCCATCGACTCCCAGACGAAAGGCTCCTCCTTTGCGATAGCTTCGGCCTTGGCGGTAAGGGATACAGAGATGGGGGAGCGGGAGGAGGCGCCGCCGCCGAAGATCCGAAAGATTGTGTGGTGCTTCTGGATGAGCGAGAGGAAGTTCCACTTCTGAACGAAGCCGACTTCTTTTTCGAGGTCGCGGAGGAGGAGGGGCGGGTGCTGTGGGAGGAGATTAGGGCTTTGAGGCGGAGGAGAAGAGAGGGCTTCTTGTGGAGGTCCATGGCCTTGTCGAGGTCGGGGACCCGGTGGTAGGTCTTCTTCTTGGGGCGGCGGTCGGACTTGGAGGAGTAGGTGGACATGGGAGAGGAGGAGCGGAGGGAAAGGAGTGAGGATTTTGGGAGGAGGAAAGAGGAGGGTTTTGAGGAGATCGAATACATGGTTTTGTTGAGATTCTTCAGAACGAGGCTTCTCTATTGCGGCTTAGAACCGGCTCTAAATTAGCTTATGTGGACAAACCAGTTAACTACCGATACCGAAGTACATAAGAACAGCAGCAAATTATTTGATAGAAACTTGTCATTCTACAAGCATTAGTTAACAACATATTAAACCAATCAAAGTAAAGCTTGATAGGAAATGCAACACATTTCTAGATAATAAAACTCATATTAAACATACCAAATTCCATTAAGTAGCGATGGCGTTACTCATATCAGGGCAAGTCCCCCCAATGAGTGACATGAAGAGATCTTGAAATCTCAAGAGAGGTTACTTTTCTATCAATTCACTCCTATCATAAGCTTCCTTCAGGAACACAGTACTCCTCCCCCCCTTATTAGTAATATAAAAGATCCCATGATTCTTCACCAGACATAGCAACAACCTACAAGGGAGTTGATACCCCATATGGAAAGCATCCAACTGGTCCGACGTCAGCCTCTTCTCCATCATCAAACTCAAAAGCTCGTGACGCACCGCCACGGCCCACTTTCTCGTCTCGGGTGTCCCCGGCTCACGCGCCTAGCATTCAGGTACGGGGACAAGGGAACGCTAGCCTCTGCCACTTTTGCAACTCCTGGAGATAATGCACGTTCGGCCTGAACCCCGGAGCGAACTTGATCCTGAAAGCGAACGGCCCCGAAAAGTTGTCGTCTTCGAAATGACCCTTGAAAAGCTCCCAAGATCCAACCTTTCTTCGCGGACGGTGACCGCCAGCGAAGAATCCCAGCTTTCCAGGCAGAGAAACTCCCTTCCGTCGACGTTTTTAACAAAGAAAAAATCCGGGTACTTCGAAACGAAGCACTTCTTCCAGTTCAGAGGCAGACCCATCTCCGACTCCACGAGCTCCACCTTCTCGACGGGGACCCGGCAGTCAATCGACAGCATGAGGAGCTTCCGCAAGTTATTGACTAGTACCGGTTCCATCGACTCCCTGACGAAAGGCTCCCCCTTTGCGATAGCTTCGGCCTTGGTGGTGAGGGATACATAGATGGGGGAGCGGGAGGAGGTGTCGCCGCCGGAGACCCGGAAGACTGTGTGGTGCTTCTGGATGAGGGAGAGGAAGTTCCACTTCTGGACGAAGCCGACTTCTTTTTCGAGGTCGCGGAAGAGGATGGGGCGGATGCTGTAGGAGGAGATTAGGACTTTGAGGCGAAGGAGAAGAGGGCTTCTTGTGGAGGTCCATGGCCTTGTCGAGGTCGGGGACCCGTTGGTAGGTCTTCATCTTGGGGCGGCGGTCTGGCTTGGAGGAGTAGGTGGACATGGGAGACGAGGAGCGGGGGGAAAGGAGTGAGGATTTGGGGAGGAAAGAGGAGGGTTTTGAGGAGATAGAATACATGGTTTTGTTGAGATTCTTCAGAACGAGGCTTCTCTACTGCGGCTTAGAACCGGCTCTAAATTAGCTAATTCTAAAGTTACATACACATTTTTTGGTATGTTCAAGTTGTATAAAGTTACATACATATTTTTTGGTATTTCTATGAAGTGCTAGTTCGGCCTTGTATTGATTCCATCGACTCCCTGACGAAAGGCTCCTCCTTTGCGATAGCTTCGGCCTTGGCGGTGAGGGAAACAGAGATGGGGGAGCGGAGGAGGTGCCGCCGCCGGAGACCCGGAAGACTGTGGTGCTTCTGGAAGAGGGAGAGGAAGTTCCACTTCTGGACGAAGCCGACTTCTTTTTCGAGGTCGCGGAGGAGGAGGGGGCGGGTGCTGTGGGAGGAGATTAGGGCTTTGAGGCGGAGGAGAAGAGAGGGCTTCTTGTGGAGGTCCATGGCCTTGCCGAGGTCGGGGACCCGGTGGTAGGTCTTCTTCTTGGGGCGGCGGTCGGGATTGGAGGAGTAGGTGGACATGTGAGAGGAGCGGGGGAAAGGATGAGTATTTGGGGAGGAGGAAAGAGGAGGGTTTTGAGGAGATCGAATACACGGTTTTGTTGAGATTCTTCAGAACGAGGCTTCTCTACTGCGGCTTAGAACCGGCTCTAAATTAGCTAATTCTAAAGTTACATACACTTTTTTTTCGTATGTTCAAGTTGTATAAAGTTATATACACAGTTTTTGGTATTTCTATGAAGTGCTAGTTCGGCCTTGTATTGATTCCAACAATGGTGCTGCATCTAACAGTTGATAAAATGTTATTTTGGCCATCATTCAACAAATTTTCATCTTTCTATAAAGATGGTGCTGCATTCAACACACTACAAATTGCATATACTTCCTCTAGGATACATTGCTGCATATGCATACCGCATCAATGAGCATTATGAGATAATAAGGCATGTTCACTGAACAATTTTTTTAAAAAAATGAAGCCAAGACTTACCTACTCGGCTTCCGATGTCGTACACGATGAACATTTTTACAGGATGAAATCACAAATTGCACACTTAGGCACACAATTCTTGGAGAGAAGGAAGCATGTCCCTTCAACATTATATAGAAAGTGGCAAAGCTCCATGGCCTGATTAGTAAAAGCAACTATTTAACCATCAGCCTTCAAAGTTCAAAAGAATTTCTCACCTGCTAGATCACATCATGCTGCAGCAATGCAAAGAATCAATCCGAGGCCATTTTACACAGGTTTTGGCAGTCTGAAATTGAATACAATTGCTCTTATAAAATTACAACACTGCCTCCTGCCCTTTCCAACTGACTACAGTATAATTAGCACCACCACCTGGTAATGCATGATTTTGTATCAACCACAGTGCCCTAACCCTGCAGAAACAAAATAACCAGAACACAACGGAAATGTGCATAACCTTAATTGAAATTTTGATCCTTGCAGAAAATGAAATACAGAGAACCTTTTAAGTTAAGGAGTAACAACAACATTTTAAGGAAAAAAAACTGATGACAAACATGTAGTTTAGCCATTAAAATTTCCTACCACTACATGGTCATGAATATATGGTCACCAAAACATCTAAAAGTCCCGAAAACATGTCAATTATAAATATCACTACTTGATAGATTTTCAATCACATTCTATACAAGCAACAATAACAAGTATTGTCTGCTCTAGGCATCTCTTCTTAGTTTTATGTGTTATATCTCTTTATAATACAGTATTTGCATGTTTAATACTTCAAGTATCTATAATGCTCAAGAACCAGAATACTGATGGAGAAAAAGGTGGACAGTGATTAAAATATGGCTACCAAAATCAAACAAGACTTACCTGGGTTAGTCAACTGAACTTAAGGAAGAACTAATTGGAGCCCATGTTTCCATGCAGTGACTCATATTCCAGTTGATGAATAGCATGTGAAGTCTGGATAGGATACAGAATTACAGATACAATCAGATAACTTGGAAGAACACTAATGAAAGAAAAAGCCAAAGAACTAAGGAATTGTATACATGAAATGGAACGAAAGAATCAATATACTGCAACAATGCGACCCCAGCCCTCGCTCAATAACAACAACAACAAAAGCCTTCATCCCAAATTATTGGGGTGGCTCTATGAATTCACTTATCATTATTCTTCCATTACTAACAACAAAATGAACAACCCTTTTATCCCAAGGTTCGATAGGTTACCGAATGCAGTTACTCCAACGTCTATATTGGTGGTCACATCAATTATTGGCAAATCCCATATTCTTCTAACAGCTTATTCTGTTTTCAGTTTGATTTACCCACCTCCTAGTAGAGCATCTTCAATTAAAATCTGATCACCCACATCCAATGATCTCCATTCAAATGTCCAATCATCTCAAACAATTGATCATATCCTCGATTGAAGTTATCACTAACCTCCCAAAGTTCTCCTCTCATTTTGCCACACTTCTATCTTACCATTCTCATTTCAGCTATTCAAAGACTTTGAACTACGTCTCCTGGACATAAATACATCACGATACGGACAAAAGGACATGGACACAAGACTAGTTTTGGTGTGTCCTAGTTTAAATTGTACTGTCTGTCACGTCCGCAACATGTCCCACGCGGACACTGAAATTTGGAGTGTCCATCTTGCTTGATTGTTTCTAAGACTTTATTCGACTTGCCAACATTTTGATTCATAAAGCATGATACCAACAGTTGATCGGTCGAGATAGTTGATCGGTCGAGATGATTCGTTGTAATTAGATCTTATTTCAAACAAATGGTGGAGGATGATGGAATTTATAATTCTGTTGGATGTTTATATTTTTTATACTTATTCGTATTGAGCATTGGCGCTTGGATATGACTTGAAGGTTGACCGTTTATTGTGTTTATATGCCAATCACAACCGAATATTATAACTGTGATTTTGGTGACAAAAAGCAACCGAGCATGGGATGAATTGGTTAACTTGGGCATTGTTGTCAAGGATGCTCTGAGGCAAAGTGAAGCAAGGTGCGGCACTACGCCTTAAAATTGGGGAACACAAATGTATTATGCCAGGCGCTCACCTTATAGTGCGTCTACTCGTCTCGTTACAAGGCACACGGAGGAGGCACGGTGTTTTATTTGGGTGGAGATATAGGTTTCTTAATGACCTAATCCAAACCTGTTAACCCTTTACTAAACCAACACTAATTAGCAGTACTGGGACAAACTGTGAAAGGAATGGTTTTTTAATGACTAGACCCAAATCGTTAACATTTTCAAAAATGATTAATACAGATAAAAACAGACATATACACAGTAGGTGCACAACATCTTAATGGGAACAAGATAAAAAGGTTGATCAGAAGCAAGTCATGTACCATACTCCTAAGGAAAACTCAATAAGAGGGAGTTGAGTACGTAAAATAAAAATTATCACAGCACATAAAATCTAATGCATCTTAGGAGGCAACTGGATTTGAACAACAGCAGAACCAAAACAAGTGTACTCTGCTTAAAGTCTGCACTAACTTGTACGAATAAATTAAACTAGATTATGAAACATAAACAAAGTGTAGTCTTCAGGATATCCCGCATTCATGTATGTTGCATGAATACGGACACGGATAGAGATACTGACACAACACAGGTACGGACACTATTTTTCATGCTCTGGAACAAGATTCTTCTTGATAAGCGAGAAATAACTTAAGAATTTAGAGTAACGGCAATTAGAGCTCCTCTAGCAAAGTTCAAACATCCAAATGACGTCTCTTGGTGATAAAGTACCGGTTTCAGTACACTTATTAGCCACCTCAAGTAACTCTAGTGGTTAAAAATAAACCCTCAAACCAATTGCTTAACAACAAGGATTTATGTTGTATCCAGGCTCGCATAAGCAGTGTCATGGGCAACAAAGGGGAGTAATTGAATAAAAAAATTATCAAATAAGCATTGATAGAAAAAGGTCAGGAGAACATTTCAAGCCAATCATTAGACTTTTTATTATTATTAGCACAATGAGTAAATGCTCGAAGAAGAAGAATAAACATGTACACTAAGGCGTGTTAGTGGACTAATTGTGTTTTAATCAAGCCTCTTTTTGTTCCGATTATTAGTATATCATCCAAAATTCTAAATCTTATGTGGACAAACCAGTTGACTACCGATACCGAAGTACATAAGAACACCAACAAATTATTCGAGAGAAACTTGTCATTCTACATGCATTAGTTAACAACATATTAAACCAATCAAAGTAAAGCTTGATAGGAAATGCAACACATTTCTGGATAATAAAATCTCATATTAAACATACCAATTCCATTAAGTAGCGATGGTGTTACTCATATCATGGCAAGTCGGCAAGTCCTCCCAATGAGTGACATGAAACGATCTTGAAATCTCAAGAGAGGGCACTTTTCTATCAATTCACTCCCATCATAAGCTTCCTTCAGGAACAGTACTCCTCGTCCCCTTATTAGTAATATAAAAGATCCATGATTCTTCACCAGACATAGCAAAACACCTACAAGGGAGTTGATACTCCATGTGGAAAGCATCCAACTTGTCCGACGTCAGCCTCTTCTCCATCATCAAACTCAAAAGCTCGTGAAGCACCGCCATGGCCCTCTTCCTCGCCTCGGGTGTCCTCGGCTCGACGCGCCTAGCATTCAGGTACGGGGACGGGGACGCTAGCCTCTGCCACTTTTGCAACTCCTGGAGATAATGCACGTTCGGCCTGAACCCCGGAGCGAACTTGATCCTGAAAGCTAACGGCCCCGAAAAGTTGTCGTCTTTCGAAATGACCCTTGAAAAGCTCCCAAGATCCAACCTTTCTTCGCGGGCGGTGACCGCCAGTGAAGAATCCCAGCCCTCCAGGCAGAGAAACTCCCTTCCGTCGACGTTCTTAACAGCGAAAAAATTCGGGTACTTCGAAACGAAGCACTTCTTCCAGTTCAGAGGCAGACCCATCTCCGACTCCACGAACTCCACCTTCTCGACGGGGACCCGGCAGTCAATCGACAGCATGAGGAGCTTCCGCAGGTTATTGACTAGTACCGGTTCCATCGACTCCCTGACGAAAGGCTCCTCCTTTGCGATAGCTTCGGCCTTGGCGGTGAGGGATACAAAGATGGGGGAGCGGGAGGAGGCGCCGCTGCCGGAGATTCGGAAGACCGTGTGGTGCTTCTGGATGAGGGAGAGGAAGTTCCACTTCTGGACGAAGCCGACTTCTTTTTCGAGGTCGCGGAGGAAGGGGCGCGGGTGCTGTGGGAGGAGATTAGGGCTTTGGGCGGAGGAGAAAAGAGGGCTTCTTGGGGTCCATGGCCTTGTCGAGGTCGGACCCGGTGGTATGTCTTCTTCTTGGGGCCGGTCGGGCTTGGAGGAGTAGGTGGACATGGGAGAGGAGGAGCGGGGGGAAAGGAGTGAGATTTGGGGAGGAGGAAAGAGGAGGGTTTTGAGGAGACAGAATACATGGTTTTGTTGAGATTCTTCAGAACGAGGCTTCTCAAATGCGGCTTAGAACCGGCTCTAAATTAGCTTGTGGACAAACCAGTTGACTACCGATACCGAAGTACATAAGAACACCAGCAAATTATTTGAGAGAAACATGTCATTCTACAAGCATTAGTTAACAACATATTAAACCAATCAAAGTAAAGCTTGACAGGAAATGCAGCAAATTCTTGGGGCAGGGGTCGGGCTTGGAGGAGTAGGTGGACATGGGAGAGGAGGACGGGGGGGGGGGGGAAGGAGTGAGGATTTGGGGAGGAGGAAAGAGGAGGGTTTTGAGGAGATTGAATACATGGTTTTGTTGAGATTCTTCAGAACGAGGCTTCTCTACTGCGGCTTAGAACCGGCTCTAAATTAGCTAATTCTAAAGTTACATACACTTTTTTTGGTATGTTCAAGTTGTATAAAGTTACATTCACATTTTTTGGTATTTCTATGAAGTGCTAGTTCGGCCTTGTATTGATTCCAACAATGGTGCTGCATCTAACAGTTGATAAAATGTTATTTTGGCCATCATTCAACACATTTTGATCTTTCTATAAAGATGGTGCTGCATTCAACACACTACAAATTGCATATACTTCCTCTAGGATACATTGCTGCATATGCATACCACATCAATGAGCATTATGAGATAATAAGGCATGTTCACTGAACAATTTTTTACAAAAATGAAGCCAAGACTTACCTACTCGGCTTCCGATGTCGTACACGATGAACATTTTTACAGGATGAAATCACAAATTGCACACTTAGGCACACAATTCTTGGAGAGAAGGAAGCCTGTCCCTTCAACATTATATAGAATGTGGCAAAGCTCCATGGCCTGATTAGTCGAAGCAACTATTTAACCATAAGCCTTCAAAGTTCAAAAGAATTTCTGACCTGCTAGATCACATCATGCTGCAGCAATGCAAAGAATCAATCCGAGGCCATTTTACACAGGTTTTGGCAGTCTGAAATTGAATACAATTGCTCTTATCAAATTACAACACTGCCTCCTGCCCTTTCCAACTGACTACAGTATAATTAGCACCACCACCTGGTAATGCATGATTTTGTATCAACCACAGTGACTTAACCCTGCAGAAACAAAATAACCAGAACACAACTGGTTATAACTTCAGAATATTCCAAAGTAATACAATTGTCATTTCACCTTTTTAAGTTAGATAGATGACAGCATGGTCTATGTAATAAATTCTCATGCACATCACAAGTGAGCAAATCACGGGCACCACTTGGAGGTTAACGCCTACCAAGGCAGAAATACATGCACAATTGATATCACATACGTCAACTGAGTGAAACCTGGCAGGAGTCATAGGAGTCTTTACCTATGGTAATGCACCCTACAGAAGAGTAGATAAAGAAATTCCTTACCCCCAACATGGTAATGATTCAGTTTCACAATTCTGGCAGTTAACTTGTGACGTGGTGTACCATCAAATCATACATCTAGCTCACCCGCATATTGACAGATATGTAGATGTTTATATCATGGATACCATCTATATGAATACATAAAGACAAGAATCTACGGAAATGTGCATAACCTTAATTGAAATTTTGATCCTTGCAGAAAATGAAATACAGAGAACCTTTTAAGTTGAGTAACAACAACATTTTAAGGAAAAAGGACAACTGATGATAAACATGTAGTTTAGCCATTAAAATATTGCCTACCACTACATGGTCAATATATGGTCACCAAAACATCTAAAAGTCCCGAAAACATGTCAATTATAAATATCACTACTTGATAGATTTTCAATCACATTCTATACAAGCAACAATAACAAGTATTGTCTGCTCTAGGCATCTCTTCTTAGTTTTTGTGTTATATCTCTTTATAATACAGTATTTGCATGTTTAATACTTCAAGTATCTATAATGCTCAAGAACCAGAATACTGATGGAGAAAAAGGTGGACAGTGATTAAAATATGGCTACCAAAATCAAACAAAACTTACCTGGGTTAGTCAACTAAACTTAAGGAAGAACTAATTGGAGCCCATGTTTCCATGCAGTGACTCATATTCCAGTTGATGAATAGCATGTGAAGTCTGGATAGGATACAGAATTACAGATACAATCAGATAACTTGGAAGAACACTAATAAAGAAAAAGCCAAAGAACTATGGAATTGTATACATGAAATGGAACGAAAGAATCAATGTACTGCAACAATGCGACCCCAGCCCTCGCTCAATAACAACAACACAACAACAACAAAAGCCTTCATCCCAAATTATTGGGGTGGCTCCATGAATCCACTTATCATTATTCCTCTCCATTACTAACAACAAAATGAACAACCCTTTTATCCCAAGGTTCGATCGGTTACCTGAATGCAGTTACTCCAACGTCTATATTGGTGGTCACATCAATTATTGGCAAATCCCATATTCTTCTAACAGCTTATTCTGTTTTCAGTTTGATTTACCCACCTCCTAGTAGAGCATCTTCAATTAAAATCTGATCACCCACATCCAATGATCTCCATTCAAATGTCCAATCATCTCAAACAATTGATCATATCCTCGATTGAAGTTATCACTAACCTCCCAAAGTTCTCCTCTCATTTTGCCACTCTTCCATCTTACCATTCTCATTTCAGCTATTCAAAGACTTTGAACTACGTCTCCTGGACATAAATACATCACGATACGGACAAAAGGACATGGACACAAGACTAGTTTTGGTGTGTCCTAGTTTAAATTGTACTGTCTGTCACGTCCGCAACATGTCCCACGCGGACACTGAAATTTGGAGTGTCCACCTTGCTTGGTTGTTTCTAAGACTTTATTCGACTTGCCAACATTTTGATTCATAAAGCATGATACCAACAGTTGATCGGTCGAGATAGTTGATCGGTCGAGATGATTCGTTATAATTAGATCTTATTTCAAACAAATGGTGGAGGATGATGGAATTTATTATTCTGTTGGATATTTATATTTTATACTTATTCCGTATTGAGCATTGCCGCTTGGATATGACTTGAAGGTTGACCGTTTATTGTGATTATATGCCAATCACAACCGAATATTATTGTGATTTTGGTGACAAAAAGCAACCGAGCATGGGATGAATTGGTTAACTTGGGCATTGTTGTCAAGGATGCTCTGAGGCAAAGTGAAGCAAGGTGCGGCACTACGCCTTGCAATTGGGGAACACAAATGCATTATGTCAGACGCTCACCTTATAGTGCGTCTACTCGTCTCGTTACAAGGCACACGGAGGAGACACGGTGTTTTATTTGGGTGCAGATATAGGTTTCTTAATGACCTAATCCAAACCTGTTAACCCTTTACTAAAACCAACACTAATTAGCAGTACTGGGACAAACTGTGAAGGAATGGTTTTAATGACTAGACCCAAACCGTTAATATTTTCAAAAATGATTAATACAAAAAAAACATATACACAGTAGTTGCACAACATCTTAATGGGAACAAGATAAAAAGGTTGATCAGAAGCAAGTCATGTACCATACTCCTAAGGAAAACTCAATAAGAGGGAGTTGAGTACGTAAAATAATAAATTATCACAACACATAAAATCTAATGCATCTTAGGAGGCAACTAGATTTGGACAACAGCATAACCAAAACAAGTGTACTCTGCTTAAAGTCTGCTCTAACTTGTACGAATAAATTAAACTAGATTATGAAACATAAACATAGTGTAGACTTCAGGATATCCCGCCATTCATGTATGTTGCATGAATACGGACACGGATAGAGATACTGACACAGCACAGGTACGGACACTATTTTTCCATGCTCTGGAACATAGATTCTTCTTCGTAAGTGAGAAATAACTTAAGAATTTAGAGTAACGGCATTAGAGCTCCTCTAGCAAAAGTTCAAACATCCAAATGACATCTCTTGGTGATAAGGTACCGGTTTCAGTATACTTATTAGCCACCTCAAGTAACTCTAGTGGTTGAAAATAAACCCTCAAAACCAATTGTTTAACAACAAGGATTTATGTTGTATCCAGGCTCGCATAAGCAGTGTCATGGGCAACAAAGGGGAGCAATTGAATAAAAAAAGTATCAAATGAGCATTGATAGAAAAAGGTCAGGAGAACATTTCAAGCCAATCATTAGACTTTTTATTATTATTAGCACAATGAGTAAATGCTCGAAGAAGAAGAATAAATATGTACACTAAGGCGTGTTGTGGACTAATTGTGTTTTAATCAAGCCTCTTTTTGTTCCGATTATTAGTATATCATCCAAAATTCTAAACCTTATGTGGACAAACCAGTTGACTACCGATACCGAAGTACATAAGAACACCAGCAAATTATTTGAGAGAAACTTGTCATTCTACAAGCATTAGTTAACAACATATTAAACCAATCAAAGTAAAGCTTGATAGGAAATGCAACACATTTCTGGATAATAAAAATCTCATATTAAACATACCAAATTCCATTAAGTAGCGACTGGTGTTCTTATGTACTTCGGTATCGGTAGTCATTCTACAAGCATTAGTTAACAACATATTAAACCAATCAAAGTAAAACTTGATAGGAAATGCAACACATTTCTGGATAATAAAAATCTCATATTAAACCAAATTCCATTAAGTAGCGATGGCGTTACTCATATCAGGGCAAGTCCTCCCAATGAGTGACATGAAGCGATCTTGAAATCTCAAGAGAGGGCACTTTTCTATCAATTCACTCCCATCGTAAGCTTCCTTCAGGAACACAGTACTCCTCGCCCCCTTATTAGTAATATAAAAGATCCCATGATTCTTCACCAGACATAGCAACAACCTACAAGGGAGTTGATACTCCCTGTGGAAAGCATCCAACTTGTCCGATGTCAGCCTCTTCTCCATCATCAAACTCAAAATCTCGTGAAGCACCGCCACGGCCCTCTTCCTCGCCTCGGGTGTCCCCGGCTCGACGCGCCTAGCATTCAGGTACGGAGACGGGAACGCTAGCCTCTGCCACTTTTGCAACTCCTGGAGATAATGGACGTTCGGCCTGAACCCCGGAGCGAACTTGATCCTGAAAGCGAACGGCCCCGAAAAGTTGCCGTCTTTCGAAATGACCCTTGAAAAGCTCCCAAGATCCAACCTTTCTTCGCGGACGGTGACCGCCAGCGAAGAATCCCAACTCTCCAGGCATAGAAACTCCCTTCCGTCGACGTTCTTAACAGAGAAAAAATCCGGGTACTTCGAAACGAAGCACTTCTTCCAGTTCAGAGGCAGACCCATCTCCGACTCCACGAGCTCCACCTTCTCGACGGGGACCCGGCAGTCAATCGACATGAGGAGCTTCCGCAGGTTATTGACTAGTACCGGTTCCATCGACTCCCTGACGAAAGGCTCCTCCTTCGCGATAGCTTCGGCCTTGGCGGTCAGGGATACAGAGATGGGGGAGCGGGAGGAGGCGCCGCCGCCGGAGACCCGAAAGACTGTGTGGTGCTTCTGGATGAGGGAGAGGAAGTTCCACTTCTGGACGAAGCCGACTTCTTTTTCGAGGTCGCGGAGGAGGAGGGGGCGGGTGCTGTGGGAGGAGATTAGGGCTTTGAGGCGGAGGAGAAGAGAGGGCTTCTTGTGGAGGTCCATGGCCTTGTCGAGGTCGGGGACCCGGTGGTAGATCTTCTTCTTGGGACGGCGGTCGGGCTTGGAGGAGTAGGTGGACATGGAGAGGAGGAGCGGGGGGAGGGAGTGAGGATTTGGGGAGGAGGAAAGAGGAGGGCTTTGAGGAGATCGAAGACATTGTTTTGTTGAGATTATTGAGAACGAGGCTCTTTACTTCTCAGCTATTATAATGCGTTGTCTAAATCTAGGCTTATCATCAACCATTTAGATCTCGTTTGGTTTATGGAAGAGAAAGAATTTTTTACATTTTCTTTTCTTTGAGAAATAAAAATTCACGTAGATATTTTTTCAATATCTAAAAATGTCAAAAATTTTGGAAAAAAAAAATAAATACTTCAATATGAAAAATGATAAGAAAGTAAATATTTCAATGTGGAAAAGTGATTCCTTACTTGGATGGATGGAATCACTTCTTCCTCTAATTTTTTTTCTATTGGGAATCACTTTTCTTTCCTCTTCAATTCTTTTGACACCCAAACATAGAAAAGTAATCACTTTCATTTCCGAACCCAATGATTCTGCGAACCAAACGAGGTCTTAGGATATGTTTGATAATGGTGTTTTCACCTGTTCTATAATATTTTTGAACCGACCATTTTATAAAAAATCTATTTGTTAATTTTTTTTAAGCTACTGATTTTTGTCGGCACAAAAACTCCTCAAAATCGGTGTAATATAAAATTTTTCTGGCTTTATAAACACTCCAAAGCGGTGGGTTTTGAGAGGTTCTATTATTTATTCCATTTATATCGTCACAAAAAAATATATAATTATAACTACTAATACACTTTCCTATTTTATTTTATTGTAAATCTTTCATTTATTAGTGTGAATGTCAGGTTGAGGCAAGTTTATTGAAGCGACCTACGTGAGTGGAGTTGTCTCGGCCGAGCGAGACTTCGAGCAAGCCGTTGCATAGTCAAGTCCAAACGTCATTGCGTTTCGATCCGTCCCATTGAACTGGGCGGGACGGGACGCTACAAGCGATAACTGACTTGCGAGGAGTCTCGAGGGGCTGCATGGAGAGGATGTTGCGGCGGAGAGCGTGAGGAGGAGGGGAGGGAAGGTGGATGTTGGGGTAGAAGGGGGCTCGCGTGCAGAGAGGACAACGTCCGAGTGCGAGAAGAGGAACGGGAGGGAATTGTGCGAGGGAGGGCTCGCGGTGCCGAGGCAGCTGGGGAGGAAGATGGGTGAGAACCGGCAAAAATTTGATAGCCATAAAGATGACAAACTGTTAAAAAAATTGGAAGTCATATAATTTTTAATTGGGCTAATTGATGTTAACTATCCCTATGTTTTACACTTATTACATAAACTACCCCTACTTTGAAACTAATTACGCGGACCACCCCTATAGTTTCTATTTTCTATAAAAATATAACACTAACTACCCCTATGTTTTATAAAATTTCTAAAGGAGAGGGGTGGTGAGTGTAATTAGTTTCAAATAGGGGTAGTCTCTGTAATACTCATGAAACATAGGAGGGGGTTGGTGTATTTATTTCTAATTTTTTTACATGCCTAAAGAAAACAACAATTTTCTTTTTTGATTGTTATAATTTTTAACGGTCCAATACATTGGTAGGACTTTCAAAAGTTTTTAAAGTCCTTAAAAAGTTTGGACAACCCTGAATAAATTTTTTCGGTGATAAACTAATAAATAAACAAAAATTTGGACTATTATGAGTAAATACTTTTAAAAAAAATCCAATCCGTACTATTTGAAAAATATCCGAAAATAATTAATAGCGGAGTCTCTTTTGTCCTACGTAGGCCGGGCCTGCCTCTAATTATAAGATGATATAGCTGGATCATCTTTCTACATGATAATAGGTCCTACCGAGCGTTATACACATACATATGACGCAATGAGATTATTCTCTTAGCTATGTGGGTTAATCTCTTTTTTAACAAGCCTACTCAGTGTATGTGAAAACTTTCATTTATTAGTGTGAAGGCCAAGTTGAGGCAAGTTCATTTAAGTCACCCATGAGTGATGTAACGACCCGCTCCGCCCTAGCGGAACGCCGATTCAAACGGCAAGTGCAACGACTCGAACGAGCCGTCGTCCTGAAGAGTTGGCATCGACTTGAAGAAGAATCGATGCAAGGCTTACATTGGTCCGTCAAGATAAATCCAGACTTGGACTTTCAAAGGCGCGCTCGGAGTATCGCTCGGCCGATGCGAACATCGCTAAGGTGGATGGCTCCGATGAACCCGTCTTTGCTTAGCCTAGACACATAACAATACGGACACTATCACGAAAATCGCTAGGCGATAACACCGTGCATGCTAATAAATGACTCAACGCACCTAGCTAAAGGAATATTCCCATCGTGTATGCTTGTATAGAATATGGAAAGGAACTTGGAAAACGTGAACTCTCGCACTGCGCTCCACGCTCATGCTAAGGTACAAGCTTACGTTCAAGTCACTTATGCGTTCAAACAATAAAACAATGAATGGTTTACAACAATGAAACGAGAAGACTATCAACATAGTCGTTCCGAGTAGAGTATAGCAACATTGAAAGGCTATGGGACCGATGGGTCGCCAAGGCGACTCCCACACTGGGAGTTGCGTAATGCGTGAATGAACGAATCAACGAATGAATGAATGAATGAATGAATGACATGAATGAATCTATGAACAAAACGAACAAGTGAAAGAACTTTCAAAAGTTTTAAAGTTCCTAAAAAGTTTGGACAACCATGAGTAAATTTTTTCGGTAATAAACTAATAAGTAAACAAAAATTGGACTGTGAGTAAATGCTAATTTTTTTTTTAAAGATCCAATCCGTCCTATTTAAAAAATACTCGAAAATAGTTAATAGCGGGGTCTCTTTTGTCCTGCGCAGGCCGGGCCTGCCTATAATTATAAGATGATAGAATTGGATCATCTTTCTATATGATAACGGGTCCTACCGGAGGCACTCCCTCACGTGTCCTCTTCCTTCCTTCCTCGGCCACGTTACGTTAGGTCTTTTCCTATCAAACCCCAAATAAAAAGAGAGCGCGCCTCCTCCTTCCTCCTCCTCCTCGAAGCAATTAATTTACAGAGAGAGAAACTAGAAGAGAGAGAGAGAGAGAGAGAGAGAGAGAGAGAGAGAGATGGCGAAGAAGAAGACAAGGGCGGACCGCCGCCCACCGAGACCGCGCTGGTCCACATCAGGAAGCTCTCGAGGACTTCCGCGCCTCCGATGCCCAAGGTTCGCTTAAACCCTAGTTTCTTCGTTCCTTCAGTATCACCAGCAATGTTAATGTTTGGTTCCAACGGGAGAGCATTAAAGTTTGTTCATCCTTTTTTGAGCAAAGTTTGTTCCTTTGCTGTTCTCGTCATTTGAATATGGGCTTGAATAATCGCATGGAAAGCTTTATAGTTATTAGGAATAGTGGGTCAGTTTGTAAATGTTGTAATTTGATACTTTTTTTAAAAACATTTCTAGTTAGATGGTGGTTAGGGTTCACAGCTAGGTGTTTATGGGAGACTAGGTTAGATGCTCAATTAGGATTCGATATTTGCGGAACGGAGGAGGAGCGAATCTCTGAATCATATATTATATATCTTATATATATATATATATCTGAATCACTATATATACACACACGGTTTTTAAGCATGTTTGGTTTGTAGTCAGGTTCCAAAAAATAGTATCGTCTCAAATAGGAATACAAACAGGAACACGGATACGACCCGCTACTGAAGTGTCCGTTCAACATAGATGGAAGCACAATATAGATTGCATACTTAAAAATTGCCCTTGGGGGTGCTTGTAAGTGTGTAGTTGGAGGCTGGTTTAGTAATTTTGCCTTTCGCAGTAAGGTTAGAGTTTTGGTGCTTTGGTGGGTTAGAGGCCCGGGCCAGGCCGAGGCCGGGTTTTCTCTTATTTTCTTGTTTAATTGTATTCTAGGAACCAGGAAAATCCAAAAATCTGTGTCGTGTCGTTTGTCGCATGATTGTGTCGTATCGGTTTGAACGTATTGGACATGGCATGGCACTCCGACATACATTAGGACACCCCAAAGTCGGTGCCGCGCGTTCATGTTGTATTCTTGTTGCTTCCGTGTCTGCGTCCGACGTCCTGCAACATAGCATGTATTATCTATCACCTTTCATAATCTGAGAGCCTTTTCACATAGGTCGATGATGTTACTTGCCAGAATTCTCCTGTATTCTTGTTATAGGTTGGGACTCAGCAACAAATAGGCATACATGATGAACTTGTGTTTTTTCAACTCGATTAATGGAAAGCATGTAATACCTTTCCGTGTTACCTGGTTGGATGCCTGGAGTGAGATCACGGCTGAATGATTTCAAAAATTGTCAGATAGCAGAATGAAGGCTACACGATTCACCTCAGGCTTCTAGTGCTATGCATGCTGATGGGTCATCTTAAACCTTTGTGTTGCATGTCCTTCCAGTGTTCCTTGGAACCTGTTTAAGAATGGGTCATTAGATCCTGATGACAATCATGACATAACATATTGAGGCAATATTAGAAGGAGACGAAACTCCTATTACAAACTTTTAACAGTTGAGCTGACATGTGTACATATATGTAAGCCCAAAAAACAAGATCGTAGACTACTACGACACTAGACGTTCGGAGGTAATCTGGATCAAATCAAAGATCAAAAGTGACTTCAGCATGTCTGTTAGTTGATATAAAATTATCAGCTCAACTTTAACACTCGACCTGATAATTTTGAAGTAAAACGAAGGATATTACCATGGAGAAGATTCAAAGTTTACAGAAGATACTTCAGAGTTCATGAATATGGAACCTTTAGTTTATAAAGATGAAAATGATCAACACATGTAATCATTTAAGAACTTTGTGGTGTATGAAAATCTATTATTGGCGTGCTGAGTAAGTATTTTGTTAGGTTTGATAATTTAAAGCATGAAATTGAAGGATTCAGGTTCAGGAAATTACCTACTGAAGCGACTAAAAAAAGCACAAGCAAAGTTCTGATTAATACATCCCAAGATGACATGAGGACTCTTGAGATGACGGCAAATAAAGAACAAATAGGATAGTGCCCCTCATATATATGGGAGAAAGCAACTTCTCATTTGAACTTCCAGGAGTCAAAACTACTACAACACTCCAACAAGTGCCAATTGACCCTGCTTCACGGATGGATGGTCCAGATCGCTTGTCATGACAATAATTAGCAACCTCATTACATCTCTAATTGATTTCACTAAGAAATTAATAAACCAGAACAACAAATCCCTCTTGAATAACAGCAGCAAGTTGGTAAAGAAATAGCTTCGGACACACTCCATCTACCTACAATGTCCACAAAAGTAAGAGGCTGAGATCAACGGGGACTCCCATTAGCTAGCAATTTGGATTGGCCTCGGGAAGTAGGGACCATCTAATATTGCATTGTCTTGCTGAGCTAAGAGCTTGGCTGCCGTGCTGGAACAATCAATGCTAGTGCTGTCAAAATTAAAGCCCAATATCTACACAACACTCATGTCTAGTACCAGGGAAGATCACGGATACTTCTCACGTTACTACAATTTGTGTTCCTGATTTGGCCATGGTTCCCCCCTTTACAAGGTGCATAAATTGAGGCGGCACGTACATATTGATTCTATACTTTCCATGTTATTTATTGGTTGAAAGTTGAAACTTAGGCATGGAGGGGCCCACTTTTTTTTTTTTTTTTGCTATGTTTGCTTGGAGAACGACCAACCTTCTCATCCGTCCATCAAATATTGTCACAATTGCTTGAATCGGCCCATGCTAGTGTCTGTGGGGTGTGATCAACACTCATGGGGAGGCACCCACAGTTATGGGAGGGAAACCCCCAATAAAATGGGAAGGATTTCCCCATGAAGGAGAGAGGGAAATGCCCACATTCCACATTTGCCAGTTATTGAAGTCTTCGTGCTGCATATATAAGTCATAACCAGATTCGCGAGTTGTATGGTCTCCATGCTTGTGAGCCTTCTTCAAGGCCCCATAAGCGGAAGGAAAGATCCATTGAAGTCCACTTGCTTTTAACCTTACTCCCTTCATGCATTAACTGCTTAATTGAGTGCAATCTGGCGTCTTGAATATATTATGTATATGAAATATAGGAGTATTCTTGTTAGTTATACCTTTCTTATACTAAACTTCATCCTCTCTGGACTTGATTTCTCTGTTCCTTTCTGTGTTCCATCTTCTTGACCAGGTTTATGATTTTTCATGTATTTTAACCTCAATAAAGATCTTTGAGGATGAAATTTTTTTTGGGAAAAAATGCAATCTGTCATCATAATAAATCTTTAAGCTGTAACTTCTCTGTGGAGGTTTGTATTCAAACCATTATAATTAAGCTTCTAAAAGTTTATTATGAAGCTTAGTTTTTTGAGTGTAATGAAGTTTAGCGCATTATAGGTAATATACTACCTAGCTAGCTGTTTATGGAAGTAATTTTTAAATATTTTATGATTTAGTTTCTGCCTTGTTTACATTTAACTTGCAGTATTCACATTTGAACCTGGGATGTCAAATCGAGAACGAGCTGTGGCTCATGAAATGTGCAGAAAGATGGGCATGCGATCAAAGAGCTCTGGGTATGTGTTTGAGTCACTTATGTTAATAAAAAAGAAAGAATTGTCATATCTACATTGAAGGGGTGCAGAGTGTTGATTGATGAATAATATCCCTATAGTTTGACAATTGCTAGTGTTGATTGAGGTTCAGGTTTCAGACACGTACCTTGGATTCTATATGGTCGGCATCTCCAAGTGCATATTTTGGAAGATGGACATTGAGATAATTGTTATCTGACATTGAGATAATTGTTATCTGGTTTTGTATATTTATATTATGCATCCGTAGGAAACCCTTTTTTAATTGGTTTTCAAGTTTATAGTTTCATTTGTCAAAACAAAATGTTTGCACTTGTATGCATGTTCACGCATAACCCTCTTATTTTCACGCATAACCCTCTTTTTTTGCAGCACAAAATTCTCATTGTTGTTAAACTTTTCTTTTTTCTATTGAAATTAATTTAATAGGAAAGGAGATCGACGCTGCTTATCTGTATACAAGAATAAAAACAAGAATAAATCTAATCAGAAGGATGAAGAAACTGTTACTAGATTGAAATTGTCAGAAGAGGCAAGATATGTTCTACAAGATCTATTTGCGCAATATCCCCTGATGACGAAGAATTGAGTGAAGGTGCACTTAGCAACTGTAGCGAGGCGAATGACAATAGACAACTGAAGCAAGACTCGAGTTTTCGAAAACCTTCAATGCAGAAATCTGAAATTGAGAAAAAGGTGGAAATGCTTGCCTCAAAAATGAACAAAACTCCCAAATTGAGAAAGGTCATGTCTTATTGTCTAGCTTACTTGGAAATTCAAACTTTATTATGCTGCTTGTTTATTATTACAAAATTTCTTTACGATCCACCTTTTAGTTCTTCCTCAAACTGATACTAACTTCATTATTGAATGACCTGCAGATTGCAAATGACCGGGCAAAACTTCCAATTGCATCCTTCAAGGATGTTGTTACATCAACACTAGAAGCTAACCAGGTTGCTTTGATCATTTACCAGTTTGGATTTTTTTAGTACCATTATTTCTTTATACTAGTATTTTGCCTCCAACTTGCTGTCTATGGCTGTTTATATTATGTTTCTGATTAGGATAAAGCTTCAAGCATTCACGAAAGTGTATTACCTTTATTTTAGTAGGAGTAACTGGTCATTGTATCTTGCTTGTGCAGGAGCTTTCTTGCTCTGCACGTCTGGCTCCAACATTTTGGAGGTCCTAGACAAGTTCCAAAAACGAGGCCTTCATCCCTCTATATAATTTTTTTATAAATCCAATTTCCAGAAAATTCAATAGATCCAAAATGCAATATAATTAATTTTTGAATACACATAAATTATCACCAAGATCCAATCAATTAAGCAACTCCAACTTCTAAAAGAAAGAGAATACCGATTATAGATTGAAAGAACATGAAAATAGTATTAAAAATACCAACATAGTTCAATGATTAGTATTCAGCGACTTCTACTGCTTTGGATGGACGACGTCAAGCAACTGGTCAAGGTGGCGAAGGACAACGGATTGCCGATTGCGACAAAACGTCAAGTACAATACGAAAGACACAACCAGCATGATAATGGTCCTTTCATGAACGTGCAGTCTTAATAGGAGTTGTGTTTCTATTTTCTAATAATAAAATATAAAAAAATGAGGCCCCATAGGGGAGGAGGCCCTAGGTGACTGCCTAGCCCACCCCCCCCAGAGCCGGCTCTATTCCTCTGTCACAAAGTACATGTATAAGTATATGTCACGTCTCGATTCCACCAAATCGATAAGTCGACACCGGACGTTATGTCGTACAAGTCTAAATTGCACTTGTACAAGACATTAAGATGCACATCTAATAATCATTTGAATATAAGGTTAAAACAACACAACGACACAAAGTTGAAGACACAATATAGAAAGAAATCTCTCTTTTACTGAATAACACAGCGAAATAAATAGTTTTTCATATTCATGTGTCCACTTGTGCGAATACACTATCATTAATCTCATATTTATGCTTGAATAAAGCTACTGATTTTACCATGTGAAATTTGATACTACTGATTTTACCATGTGAAATTTGATACTACTGATTTTACCCTTATAGCTAAAATTCTGGTAACTGGGCTTGGTGTGGATGGGAAACGGACATCCCAATTTTTTTCACAAATTAGATGATGTAAATAATGACAACTATCCAATATACTTGTGTGTTCCAACAACATGCTTGGGTATGACAATTAAAATAATTTGTGAATAGTACGATTTAAAAATTATTTTTAGTTGTGAGCATATGCAATAGTTGAATTCTATTTGGAATATTTAGCTAATGAACTAAAGGAGACTTGTAAAATACTAATATTCAAGGGTATTTAACTTGCACCCATTTGCTAAGCTCACAAGTCTCTGCCTTTTTCGTTTTAGATTAGCATGCTTCTTTATAGATAGCATCATGAAAGTTCGTTTACTGATCTAATTTTCCAGATTCCCTGACTTCACTCATAGCCTAATTGCCTAAACAATATAAATGCAATATTCTTTTGGAATTTGGATCTAGAAGGTTTTTGTAATCATGACACTATAGTTAGACATGCAGTCTTGTTGACTAGATCTGTCACATACTATTTAATCAATGGGTGTGATCATGTGATAGTTGTTTACTGATTGAAGACCTTTTGGAATCACAGCCTCTATTTATTTGATATTACTGCTGGAAGTATGCATATTCATATGATTTGACTAGCTCAGTAAGGGAGAAGGGAAGTTGTTATATGTCTACATTGAAGTTCAAATTGTATAGGTTGTGATCGTTGCTTAACTACATGGATAGCTCACGCTACTGCCTTTACCTAAAGGCAATACTTCATTTCATTTTTGTACTTATGCATTTCTTTCCTTGTGCAATTGATGTTGTGGTTACTCTGTTTCAACATATATCCTTTTGATAATTGCATATGTTTTAAATACGGAAGGATTAGATGCATCAACAATCCGGTAGACTGACGATAAGTTTTCCATTTTTTTCCACTATTCTCCAAATCAGGTTGTGCTGATAGCTGGTCAGACTGGTTGCGGCAAAACTACTCAGGTTGCCAGCTCTTTGCGTTGTCTTCTTTCTGTTACATTTTATTTTATTTGCATGGGAATAATAATAATAGTGTAGTTCGTTTTTACTCTCTATTACACGCACATTTTCCCATACCCTTCATTACAATGCACATCAACATTTCTAATGTGGGCATATTTTACATTTACTTCAACACCATATGGGATTTATCTACATTAGTTGTTTCTATCTAAATGTAGCTGTTTCTGGCACTGGGTGTATTTTCTACGTTTCAATTTCTTTCCATTTTGATGAGAAATACTTGATTATTTTTGTGCAGAAAGAAACTTATATCATTTCAATTACTTTTGGTTTTGATGTATAACAATCTAGTTTTTACCTATTAATACTCGACTGCAGCTAAATGACATGTCCTCTTTGTTAATCTTTAGGATTATCAAAGATATCATTGGTTTCTCTTGTCAACTGCTACTTTTTGTATGTTATAAAAGAGCGTTGATACATGTTAGTTGTGCTTCTTGTCCCTTACACTTATTGTTAATGCATTATCTAACAGCGAATGACTTCTATACAAACTTAAATTAAATTTGCATGCCTTGTTTTGGTTTGAAGGTGTAGGTTTAGAGGTTCATTTAGCCCGAGATCAAGTTACCCAGGAGGAAGAACTCTAACTTTAGTAAAACTAAAGTTTACCGTGCAAGAATTGACAAGGAACAATTATAAACTCAGAGAACCCTTTCTCTCATACCTAAACTCAAAACTCTCAACTCGAACAACAAGGGTAGCTGCCTCCTTAAATAAGAAAAGCAGGAAGAACTCGAACTGTAGTAAAGCTAAAGTTCATCATACAAGAATTGGCAAGGAACAATTATAAACTCGGAGAACCCTCTCTCATACCTAAACTCATAACTTTCAACTCAAAGAGGGGTTAGCTGCCTCCTTAAACAAGAAAAAAAAGAGGAATCCTACTTCTAAACTTGCCTCCATTAAATGAGAAGTACCTGGATTTTTTAAACAACCAAAGAACCAATCTAATATTTTCAAGGATTTGATTCTGACCTGTTAGTTTACTTGGATGGATCATCTTGCAAGCCGGAACTCCTTTTATGCTGCCTAGTTCCTGGTGGCCTCATCTTTGCACCCTACTTCAGCTTCTATGGGTCTACCGCTGGTGCTTGCCAATTTTAGCACCGAACCCTGTCCCCCTTATTTCTACTCTTAATTGTGCTCGGGTACGGAAATACTTTTGCTATCCAATAGTATGTGATGAGGCCTATAAAGAAAGGAAGCTGATCAGTTGCTTCTATTCAAGGGGGAGTGACTGTCCAACTCAGTCCAGTGAGTGTATACCAGAGTTTTTGAAAGGTATCTACGTATACACAAACCTATTTTATCAGTGCCCACATCAATTTTTATGGTCTACTTTTTCATCAGAATCCTGCTCAAGCTTGGCTGTTCCCTTCTGGTCACCAATCACCATGAAGGGCGGTGCTCACTTTGGACTGTCTCAACTGAAGTGCCCTGCTCTACATTTGTAGTAACCATCACCAGTAGGTGTGATACAGGTAGGAAACAAAGTCTCTGTCACTGTTGCAGATGGCTCAATTGGCAGCTTTTGCCAACTCAGTTATGTAGCTGATAGGAGGCTTGCAGCAAATTCCACCCCCTCCCCCCCCAAAAAAAATGCCTGGCAAGATGATGAGCTCATCATACCCTAGCTTCAGCCATGTCGGCACAATTCCGTCGCTTGATTCCCACTGAATAAAATGATATGAACACTTTTGGGACTCTGACGAGCTCATCATACCTTAGCTGCAGCCATGTCGGCACAAATCCGTTGCTTGATTACCACTGAATAAAATGGTATGAACACTTTTGGGACTCATGCACCCATATGGTGCATTCTGTTGTGGAAATGGTTGCTATATCCATGGACAGTCTTCTTGTCCTTCTCATGCTAACACTGCCATACAAACAGTTTCATTGGGCAGTTATTATGAAGAAGTGGTGACAAAAGAGATCCATTGTTGCTTCTGGCGTAAACTGGTGAGGTGATGCTCCTTCGACTCATCTCCGGTCATGCAAAGGTTGATTTTCATTGCTCACTCGATTGATTCCATGTGAAAGGAAGCTCAAAATAGATTTTTTTCCCATTTGGATTGATGCTTATTTTGATTTCCGAACCTCTCGTGACATTTCTCCCCCCATTATGCTCTAGCTGGCAGTGGTTCACAATAGTTGCAGCTACAGGAGATCTTCAGGCAGTAGATGTGATATATAAGGGAGAGTATAGTGTCAGGGTACGATGCGATGCCATCAGGAGGTATGTCAGAGACCAAAAATGAGGCGAGTGGTGGAGAAGTTGCGTGAGAATGAGGAAATACTGCTGACGGTCAGAGGATGTGCTAGGCTGTCAGCAACAGGTGTTCATTGGAAGAACCTGCTTCTGTGGGTGTTCGGCCCACCGCTTGTCGTCCCGTTGTTTCTTAGAAAAGCCATAATCAGTCTGTCAATTAATTGACTGTTAAGAGTATGGGCAGCAGGTTGCCAGCTTCAGATTGGCTTGTTATTGCCACTTACCTGGAGAACCGGATGTCACAACTTTGGCAATAGCCGACCTTCCAAACTGGTGCTTAGTGAGTCAGTTGTTAGGGCTGGGTGATTTGACCAGGTTGTGAATTTGGAATAGGTCAGTGCTCTACTCGATTTGTGGAGGTTGCCAGAGATTTTTGAGGCCGTAGGGGAAGGCAGGGTGTGATCAAGGTAGTTCTATTGAGTAGCAATCTTGGCGACGTGGCTTCAAGACACTTGGGGTGGAATCGGTTGGCATGATCATTGGCTCCGTTGGCGGTTTAAATGGTGCTTTCATCGTATTCAGTGAGACCTTATTTGTGATGATAGATGTGGACAATCAGTCGTCATGGTTGGATGCTATATTATTTCCGCTCCTTTGTTGCATTCTTTGTAGGGAGGGCTCTATACCACCTTGGTATACCTGGAGATGGAGTTGTGGAAAAGGATCAATATCAAGTAATCAAACTCAAACCAAAAGGTCCAAAACTAACATTTATGCCCAGATATCTTGTGGGATTACTAGCTTTGAGTGGTGGACCTCACATCTACTACCTAAAACTTAATTTTCTCAGCCAATAAACAAAATTGGGTCGGCCTCCTCTTAAATAAGAAAAATAAGGAAAAATCCTACTCCTGAACTTTCTTCTCATGAAATATATCTTAATCAAATATTACACCTGTACTTGCATTAAACACTTTGAAACAACCAAAGATCCTATAGGCTATGACTTGGTCTAGCACCAACCCTAGTCCATTAGTGGACTTGGGTGGGTTATTGTCGGCTGGAACTTCTTTTATGTTGTCTGGTGTCACATTAAGGACCAATATACTGGAGCGAGGGTATACGAGGTTAGCTACGCCATACGAACTACACCAGAACGTCGTATGACGGTCGCAACTTCGCAACTGTGCAAACCAACAAGTGGAAGGAGCATGCAAGTGACACCATCCTAAGGTCGACAAATCCTAATTCTCAATCCATTAGCAACAAATACAAGAGTATATCGTACATGAAAAGTAATAAGACATCCTAAACACTATATCATGTATGGTCATGAAGCTATTAGGATAACGTTCTACACACTAGCAGAGTACAAATACATACATAATCATACTACTACCAAATAAGGACAAGAGGTAGAAACTGAGCCCCACAACCATTCATGTGTCCAAGCACACACAACAGACAACTAAAAATAATAAATAAATAAGGCAGGTCAAGATGTGTGTGGTACCAATGCACGAATCTCGAGAAATGAACCGAATGATAAAATACTAAACAAGACAAACCTGAGCTAGAAATAGACGAAGACGACGAGTGTAGGAACCACTTGGAGGCGGACTACAATCCTTAAACCAAACAAGGGCTGGGGTTGGAAATCGTTTCCAGAGCATAACTTAATCCCTTGCCACGTACTGACACACAAATAAAGAAACGTGAACGCGGGCAGAAAAGAGAGCACACAATCAACAGTGCACAACCAAAAATCATTTATGGCTTGCTACTCATTAATCTAACGAGGGTTATCATAAATCTTGATTACTAATACATGCAAAATGGAGTCTTCGACATTTATGCGGGCTGCACACTCCCAGGTTGCTAGGGCTCTTATAGCTAATAACATGTAATAAATATAGAACATAACATATAAGAAAATCCATCACGACAGGTAGCTAACCAAGGTTCTAAACAACAGTAGGCGGGTGCGTGGCGGAGAGATTCCGCCTACCACCTAGGCCGCCTAGATGGTCGATACATTATGAACATTTTTTTTTTTACTATTATACCACTATTTTTTGCATAATATGCATATTTAAGGGTGTTTCATGCATAACTAAGTTGTAGAACAAAGATTTCTAAAGTTTTAGTTTTGTAAAAGTGAACCATATGCCCATAATGCTTACAAAATATTTTTGGCCAAAATATCTTGTTAGGTATTACTCCGCCTAGGCGCCACCTACGCCGCCTCACCTCCGCCTATGTCGCCAACCTTCGTTGGCCGTCTACTCTACCCGCCTACCGAAAAATTGTGCAAAGAGAGACCGCCTACTGCTTAGGCGCCGTCTAGACGGCCGCCATTTAGAACACTGTATCTAACTAATGTCTAAGATCATGGACACTCGCCAATCGGGATCACCATGTCTTATTACCCTAGAAAGCGGAGTTGTGCGTAACGAAGAGTCCTTCCCACCCAATGCATTAGATGATAAGACTAATTAATTATCGTATCAATTTTTATTCTGATTCTCGAGCTGTGCAAAACTGAAGAATCGACCTAGAATGACGTGCGCTAGGAGCAAAAATAATCGCAGCCAGCACTGACGAATATTTTCACATCCTACAACATCAACATGCTACACTGGACAACACAATCAGAATTGCCTACTGCTAAGAATGCATGTAACTTAAACAAACAACCAATCCAGTGGAGTTAATAACGCGTCTTGCATGTAGGCGCATGAGTAACGCCTCACACATCTCCAGACGGGGTGCAATTCTTCAGGCGTGCCTAAGGCACACCTTTCTTGAGGTGTTGTTGAACAGTAAAGGCACGCCTACGCGTGCCTCGTTTATTCTGCTGGAAAAACAGTTATTTGGCCAATTTATACATGTCCAATCTTTAACCTACATTCAACAACATCATGTTAAAAAAAGAAAATAAAAATGAGCAGCATCACGCATTATGCAACATCATTGTGAAAAAGAAGAAAATAACCTAGTACTTAACTGGTGGCGCATCCTGGCCCAGGAGAGCAACAAGAGCAGCAGCCAATGATGACTCTTCCGATAGGACTCCCTCGTGTGATGTAGTTTTAGGGGTGAGCATCGGTTCAGTTCAAACCGACTGATTTTGAAAAACGAAAACTGAATAAACCAGAAACCGTAATTTCGAAAATTGAACCGTTTTCATGAGAATTGAACCAAACCGAACCGAATTAAAATGATTCGATTTTCGGTCGGTTTGATTTCATGGGCCAGCGGGCTGGACCTTCATATTTTAGCAAATTGGGTCTATTTAAATAACAAATCTTAAAAAAAATCTGAAATAACTTTGACATAATTCTCAAATAGCAAATTGATTTTGACCAATTATTTTATATATATATATATATATATATATATATATATATATATATATATATATATGGACCAGAGTAAATATGTAATTTACTATTTTAATTTTGTTTTCGGTTCGGGTTCAAAATTTCAAACCCGCAAACCGAACTGTAAAAAAAAATTGAAATTGAAAACCGAGTTCCGAACCGTAATATTTAAAACCGAACCGAATGACTAATTCTGTTCGGATCGGTTTCGGTTAAAAACCGAGAACTACTTACCCCTATGTAGTTTGAGTTTTTTTATGATTGCTTTTTTGTAAAATGATTATGAATTTTTTTGACTGATTTATTTTTTGAATAATATTGATTTATCTTTGAATTTATTTTGGGTCGAGTTATTTATAGATGTTTTTTTTGTTTTTGCATAATACTGGATTTTCTTTGATTTTTTTTTTTGGTTTGAGTTTTCATTTTGGGACTGAATACTATTGTCTCTCGTGTGATTGGAGTTTGAGTTCCATTTTTTAGAATGAAAATTGATTTTTTTTACTAATGATTATATTTTTCTGGAACTGAATACTTCCCCCCCCCCCTTTTGGACTGAATATTGATCTCTATTAATTTTTGTTAATAAGATTACTAGTTTTTTAGACTGCAAACTGCTTTTGGATTTTACGAATAATTACCAGTTTTTTGACATTTTAAATTTTTAACATGTTTATTTTATTTCTTGTATTATTAATTTCGTTATTAGTTTATGTATATTATTATTATTTATTTTTGTGCCTTGTTTCGTTCGGACGTGTCTTAAGTACACCTTGCGCCTCGAACGATATGGACACATTGTGCCACAAGTGCGCCTTGTGCCTTTGACTATCTTGAACCAATCATAACCAAGAAAAACTAGTCCACGTAGGCTAGAAGGATTAACGGGTATGATTAACGAGTTAAAACGAACTATGGACAGTCCATGAGTGCCTACGAACTATGGTTTAAGCTCGAGTAAGGACTCGTGATATCCATGCGGGGATTTCTAGTCAGTTAGCCTAATATATTACATCATAAATACGAACTAATAGCTAAGAAATTCATTTTGAAATGCATGGTTATAAGTTTAAAAGTTAAGAAGATATACAACAAAAACTGCGAAAAAGATCCAGTGCAAACAACCCCAAATCCTACTGAAACTGGACTAATTTCATCATTGGCTGTATAACGGACATTATAACTGACAAACTACTGTTCAAAAATTATATAAAATTTCATTTTAACTATGAATTCAATTTTGCGGAGTTCTAAATTGGGTGAAATTAAATTTCTTGATGGAAGTATTTGCTTGTCCAGATTCAAAGATTAACAAATGTTAACTCAAATTATCTCAACAAAGGGTTTACGGTGTCAAAACATGCGTATACGAGGTGTCGGGGTCGATTCGACAAATCGAATCAAGCGTGCTTGTAGCCAAAGTGTCCTAACATGATTCTAGTGAGAAAGGACACAAAATTTAGAATTCCAATTTGAAATTGAAGAACCCACATGCGTAGCATAAAATCCATATTTTTGACAATAGAAACACTACATGTACAGAGATTTAGTGGCTCGTTTGTGTGCGGGTGTCAGAGTGTCAAGGAAAATGACTTAAAATGAAGCCGAGACACACCGTCTCCACATACTGAGCAAGTTGTACTTGTCTCGGTTGCGACGCTCGCGAAGATACGACACGAACATGGGCTTCGGGTCCATCTCTAGGCCGACTCAAGCGAGCACAATCCTCGCTCCTCTACTCGTTGTCCTAGGAAGGGTCTAAGGAAGCTCTTGCTCAATCAGAGAGAGAGAGAGAGAGAGAGAGAGAGAGAGAGAGAGATCTATCTTTAGAAATGAGAGGTGTCGTGTGTGTGTGTGGAGCGAAACACACCGAGCAAGTTGTACTTGTCTCGGTTGTGACGCTCACGAAGATACGACATGAACATTGGCTTAGGGTCGTCTCTAGGCCGGCTCAAGCGAGCACAAGCCTCGCTCCTCTCCTTGCTGTCCTAGGAAGGGTCTAAGGAAGCTTTCGCTCACTCTGAGTGAGAAGGAGAGAGAGAGAGAGAGAGAGGTTGGAGAGAGATCTTTAGAAACGAGAGAGAGGGGTCGTGTGTGTGTGGAGCGAAAAGAGCGGATAGAGAAAAATAAATGAGAGAATAAGAGTCAATTCTCTAATATAGTCCATAGGAAATGAATCCTAACCGTTCGATCGACGGTCAGAAACAAGCTTAATGGACAAGTTTTTACCCAGACGGTATACCGGTCGTATACTATTGACTTGAAAATTTGCTTAAAAAGTTAGGTTTTTGGGTTTGCCTTTCTAGTCCGATTATAGTCCGGGGTTTATGCCACTTTATGGCTTGCTTACCTTGGGTTTCTACAAGTCTAGGATGGCCTATACATTAACTTGGTTATGCATAAAGCTAAGAAACTTAATTAATGGCATAACTTGGTTTAAAGTATCGGCCGATACTGATCCGATACAGCCGATACCGATACGGTTTGGCATGTCCCGATCCGATACCGATCGATACCCTATACTGACCGATATCGACATTAGGGGTCTCTTTTTCGGTCAATTCAAAAAAAATAAAAATAAATGAAAAAGACAAATCAACAAAGGTTTAAAGCATAAGAAGGATGTAAAAGCACGTAAAAGAAGAAAATTAATCTATTGTATGTAAACCAATCGCTAAGGGTGAGTACTATTTCATTTAATTTCAAAACTACTAAGAAATAACACTGAAAATTATGCCTAAATGTATAAAATATATGTTTTTAAATGTAAATAATTTATTAATGATTATTTGTTTTCCGATACCAAAAAATCCGATACTCCGATCCAAAACCGCTGATACTACCGATATCGCCAATACCAACACTCATAGGAATAGTCCGATACCGATTTCGATACCGATACTGTGAACCTACAATTGAAAACTGGATATTGCTCGAGTATCCCACTCTCGTGATTCCGCGACACAAAAACTGAGGAAAACTGCAGAAAGTAATCCTAAGCTAGAAACTTAATTCAGATCAAAATACGAAACTAAATACGGAGACACGAAACCAGGATACAACATGAAATACAAAATACAATATATAACATGTTTTTCGAGAAAAAAATTAAATACCAAAAATTCTAGAAATGCGAAATCCGAAAACAGGCATCACACCTGTTAGTCGATAGCTCGATGATTGCACAAAATTAGCATTTAGCTGATACTCATTGGAACAGTCCAAAATGGATAGCAATTCCAAAACCAATACTGCGAACCTTGATCTATATAGCAGTGTGAAAGCAATGCTTTTTAACCTTTCATACCCTTGCAACTCTAATATCAGGAGTGGTAGGGATGTGCAGGCCTGCAGGCTAGTGATGGAATAACTGAATAAGGATTCAAAGAGTAAAACCAAACTGGTTGACATAGTAAAAGGGACATGGTAGTTGCTAATGTGAAGGGCATGGCTCATAATTAACCTCATTGGAGGGTAAGGAATAAGGATTTATTATTTGGGTTAAAGGCTTTCCTTCTTCCTGTATCACACAACTGTATTGCTAAATGTATGATCATAAGTTCCTAACAATTGGTTTTGTGCTTTTAAAGAAGTATATATTTGTAATTTATAGTTTATTAACTTATCCACATGCAAACTAAATGGCAACAGGAAAGTCATCCTTATCCTACCAAGATGGTGTTGGTTGTGGAATGTATCCATGAATTAAGTTTCAATGTACGAGTGGTTTGAGTCTGATGTTCAGTAGTATTTGACCGCCTGAGGTTTTTGCTTGTCAAGTTGGTGGCAGGCGAACAAATATTTCTTTCTGCCAGCACAGTGTACATCTGATTTTGGAGGGAAACACATGACCTCTGCCTGTTAGTTATGTATTCTTACATTCACCTTACGGTACTTGCTCTCTGGGAGCTTAAAACTTTTCGATCCTTAATTCCTTTTGATTACCTTTTCTGTATGAGAAGGCTGATTGACTGCAAACACAAGATTGTATACATTTATCTGCATGATTGATTCTTATAATTTTAGCTTTGTAAATTTTAACCTTTCACGTTACCAATCTCCTTGGTTTTCCTATGCCATTTGAGTTGTGTATGACATCACCATTTTAAGATCCAGATTAATGATTACTAGCCATGAATAGCCTTTCATACTCAAAATAATATTTCTCTTCAATGTATTGCAGTTTCTGTTTATGCAGAAGTTTGTTATTGTCAAACCATGGCTTGCTGAACATCAAGAGCTTTTATGATAAACTAGTGGTTGAATTATTGTGATATTTTCTCTGTTGGTTATTAGAAAATGTGTCTTAACATCCAGTGGGATATAGTATAGTACGTGTTTGTTTTTTCTGAACTCTTGTTTACCCACTAAGATAGCCTTTTGAACTTTAGGTTCCTCAATATATATTGGATCATATGTGGGGCAAAGGTGAGACATGTAAAATTGTGTGCACACAGCCACGACGCATATCAGCTATTTCAGGTATATATTTCACCATTTTACAATATTACCTATGATTCTCTTCTTTTGTTTACTAGTTAAGAACTTGTGCTTCTTTTTTTAGTTGCTGAGCGGATCTCTTATGAAAGGGGAGAAACTGTCGGAGATACTATTGGCTATAAGGTAGTTGATTCTTTGTGGTACAGTTAAGAATTTTGACTGGTGACTCTTACATTATGTGTGTATCGGCAATTTACTTTTATCTCCCTGCTGCCTGGTAGACTCGAGAAAAATTAAATTCTGACATATTATGAAAGTTATTTTTCATTAGCAAAGCAGAAGAAAAGATGAACAATTTGATAAATGAAGGTGTCTGATTCCTTATTCACTGTGGCATATTAGTTCATTTTAGTAAAACTACCGTATAATGTACTTTCTTGACTACTGTGTATCATGGATGAAAATGCATTACAAGGCTTTCACATACCTTTTTTTTTATCCTTGTGTTGCACAGCATTACATCAACATGTTACTTAGATTATGTAACTAACTGCTCTGTAAACTATACAGAACCAAGTGATTGATATGAAAAAACATGCCTACTCGTGCTTTGCTCTGCAAGAGCCTACAATTGCGGAAGTTGAATGGTCGTGGCATGGCTCAAGTGGCCAGAAAGAAAATGACAATCTGCATCATTCTGATTGCGTTTTTTCCTCAGAGCAGCCTAAAACAAATTTTGTGTGCTTTATCAAACGATAGAAATAATGGACTTTGTATGTAGCTCTGTTTGCAATATTGCTGCTATTCACTAAATTTGAAAAGCTTATTATCATTCTAGGCAATTTGAAAAGATTATTATCATTCTGATTGCATTTTTTCCTCAGAGCAGCCGAAAACAAATTTTGTGTGCTTTATCAAACGATAGAAATCATGGACTTTGCATGTAGCCTGTTTGCAATATATTGCTGCTATTCACTAAATTTGAAAAGATTATTATCATTCTAGGCATATTTTGGAATTTACAGCTGTATTTCTCACCTATTGTAATTAATTTGAGCTTTCAGTACTGGTATTATTTTGCCAAGGTTACCACTATTTAATTGAAGGTTTAAATGTAGAAGTCTTTCAATGCTTTGTTGACTTTATTTGACTATGCAGAGTAATCCACTAGATATGTTATATTTATGTGTGTGATAACAGTATCATGCTACTCACATTATCACTATGTGCAGTAATCTAGTAAAATAATCTTCTAGATAGTGTCTATTACAGGTTGGCTAACTTATATCCGATGGTGTCGAGTATTTAGGCTTTGTGCAAGCTTTTGTGATATGGATAAATGACGTGATATTTGCTGTCTATGTAATATAGATGTTTCCCACTGTTTAAAGATTCAATTAATTTCTAAATAATGGCCTGTCTTGTTGAATTCAGATACGGCTGGAATCAAAAGGTGGGAAACACTCGTCCATTATGTTCTGCACAAATGGAATTCTTTTGAGATTGTTGATCAGTAGAGGCACAAATTTGTCAAAGGGACAAGTTGCGAAGAAGTCAAAAAGGGATACTTTATCAGGACTAACCCACGTTATTGTGGTATGTGTTATATTTCAGTTGATTAAGCTTTATGCTCTATTCAGTAGTAGATTTTACATTCGTGAGTCCGAGGCCATTTTCTCGGAAAAAATAGTAATTATCTTTTTCCCTATGTTATTCCTGTGAAACAAAATCATACTGTAGATTACAAAAACCTGATGTTTTCCTGGTTCAAGGTTTATGTAAATACTTCTTTGTCAGACTTGATATTGGTTGAAGTAGCAAGTTTACCTATCGCCCAACTGACCATCTAGATTTTAGGGCATGGCCTCTCATGCTCATATCTACCTTGGCTAGGAATTTTACACCAAGATAGCGCATTGGCGTCAGGTCGACAACCGGTCATAGAAACTTTGTCAATTCTATGGAGCTCTTGTATACTCCATAGACGAACCCATTCTGATGGGAAGGCTTGGTTATGATGACGATGGTGATAATGATGACGATGAAGTTTAGTTTATAATTCAACTTTAATAAAGTGAACAAGAAGATTATTGCAAGCCTTCAATTTTATTAGATGAAAAGAACTGCCAATATATTAATTAAGTTTAACCTGGGATTGATATTGTTTGTCCATTTGGTATATGTGGGCCCCTGTTAGGTGGATGCAGCCTCTTTATCAATAGTACATCTTCATTCTCGTCTATACCCATTTCAAGAGTAGGTGGATTTGGAACATCTTTAATAGGCAGATTAGTTGAAAGTACTTGTGAAGGTTTCTCCCTTTTGTGATGAGCATCCTTGACTTGGAACTTAGCCCCTGTTTAGCTGACACTGCATTATAAATAGTGGACTTCTCCCATCTGGGATACCCTTTTGACATTGTCGCCTTGTCCAAGAAGTTTGCACCAGTTTATAGAGACTTTGTTGGACGGGCATGCAACAACACTGAATATGATGGGAGGAAAAAAAAATTTGGGCTTAAACGAACTCTTAGTAAGAAGTTAAACTATTAATTACTTACTTTTTATTGCAAAAGAGAAAAATTAAAATCACATTTCAAAGGAAATTGGAGAAATGGGCTTGCAATAGCTTTCTAACAAACAAACATAGGAAGTAATTAACCTACCATTGATTGGTATTTGAACTCTTGTGAACTCGTACGACAGCATTAGCCATTATTGAGCTATACTAACTATGCCTTAAGCATTTGTAGCAGGGCGGGCTTGATGTCCTGAACCGTAATATCTCCAAATGAAGGCTTTTTTCTGGGGCTGTTTGGATTGCAGTAAGTCCACAAGATGTGGAGTTCTCATCTGCTTCTTGACTCTCTTTCTCCCAAATTCTGTGTTTGAACTGAAGGAAATACAAGTGAAAATCTAAACATATGCCCAAGATTGCCTTGTCCCCTCTCCTTTTCACTTCTCTGACTTCTAATGATTCTTTTAATACTCGGGAGTTCCATCCAAATTCCTACTTCTTCATGCACCACTTTCAAAAAAAATTGTTAGCCAAACACAAAAGTGTAGGAAAGCCTCTTCCATGCCACCATTTCCAAATTTCAGCCCAACACAAAAGTGCTTGGATTTGCACTTCCCAAGAGCCAAAAATTCTCGATTCAAACTGGCCAAGAAGTGCAAATCCAAGACTGTTTTTGCACTTCTTGGCAAGTTTCAACCGCAATCCAAGGAGTACCATCCAAATTCCTACTTCTTCATGCACCACTTTCAAAAAAAATTGTTAGCCAAACACAAAAGTGTAGGAAAGCCTCTTCCATGCCACCATTTCCAAATTTCAGCCCAACACAAAAGTGCTTGGATTTGCACTTCCCAAGAGCCAAAAATTCTCGATTCAAACTGGCCAAGAAGTGCAAATCCAAGACTGTTTTTGCACTTCTTGGCAAGTTTCAACCGCAATCCAAGGAGTAGGAAAGCCTCTTCCTGCATTTTTTATGCTTCTTGAGCTTCTTGCAATCCAAACAGGCTCTAAAGGGAAGTGAATGAGGTTTGCTTAGAGTCTGCTCACCTAAAGGGCTGATGAGATTTGAGACCCCTTTTGCTGCTAAAAAATAAGGTTAACCATACTTGATTGAACTTTTGCTTTAGTGAATGTCATTTATTGAATGAACATCTTCTCTATAATGTTGTGAAAGCACCTTTTTACCTGTTCATATGTTTATATGTTTTCATCAACCTAGTTGTCCTATAACTAAAATACTTTGTATACTCTATTCTTGCCTCTCCTCCCCTGACCGTGTATAAACCACCTCGAGCCTGTCTTTCAGAACCTTCGCAGTCAACTTCCAGTTAAGAAGTGCATCTAGGTACTGAATATGTCCATATGTACACACTTTACACATCAATTTGCAATAATCCATGGGCATACAGACCAATCATATATGCACTTGCTCTGACGTCTAAGGATTGTAATCAATATGGAACCTATGTCCTATTCAAATGTGAATTAACACCTTCAGAACTGCTATTTGCTATTTATGTCTTTGTTTTTGTTTATATGATTTTCATTACCTGTATAAATAATATAAAAAGTAGTGTTTGGTGCATCTCTTTAGGTTTTTCTTCTATTTTATTATGTAAATGAGATTGTTGATGCTTTATGCTTGATAGTTAGATCTGCACTTTGCTTAAATTTTCTACTTGGAAACATCTTCACATGATGAGCAATGTACATCTTTTAAGTGAGTATAATTCTGAAAAGTTTAGCTAAACACGAGACTTCAATTTTTCCTTGAGACATTCTTGTACTAAAGGTATTATGTGTTTGTTCTGTTGATACTGGCATCATATATATATATGGGTAAAGTGCATATAAACCCTCCTTAGATGTGAGAAAAATGCAATTAAAGACTCATAGTTTGAAAAGAATCCTGCATTTTTATTTTTGCTCAGTTTGCACCCCCGCCGTTAACAGCCGTTAAAATACGTCTAAAAAGACGATTTTACCCCTCCCCCACTCTCCTCCCCTCCTCTCCGGTGGTGGAGGCGGGTCGAGGGGGCTGGCCGGCGGAGGGGGCGGGGGGCTGGCCGGCGAAGGGAGGGGGGGTCGGGGGGCTGGCCGGCGAAGGGAGGGGGGGTCGGGGGGCTGGCCGGCGAAGGGAGGGGGGGTTGGGGGGCTGGCATCGGAGGGAGAAGGAGGGGCTCGTAGGGAAAGGGGGGGGGGGGGGGGGGGGTTATTTTAGGTATTTTTAAAAAAAAAGAAGAAGTCATTAACAGCCATTTCTAACGGCTAATAGACGGTAGGGGCTTTTTTGCTCACACGGGCAATCAAAGGAGGGGTCAATTGCATTAGTTTTCTAATGAGTCTTATTTTGCTAATGAGACAAATCTAAGGAGGGTTTATATGCACTTTACAATATATATATATATATATATATATATATATATATATATATATATTGTTATATTCTCTAAAGGCTAATCTCATTTTACACATACTTACAGGATGAAATTCATGAAAGGGATAGGTTTTCTGATTTTATGCTCACGATTTTCAGGTACATGCATAGTAAAGGATCTCCCTTATATGTTCTCTAAGAATCCTGGTTTCCTTTTCTCTTCTAAGTGTTGCAACTAATTTGAAAATATTTTGATACACACACACACACACACACACACACACACACACACACACACGTGTGGGAAATGTCATACTGTTTTCTGTGGATTAATAATTTATGGGTCACATCTAGGGATGTCATGTGATAGTCTTAATATATTGATTCTCGCTTGTTTGTTGATTTTGAATAGTGTGGATAGAAGCAGAAGGCAGTATTCATGAGGTGTAACATTATTGATGTCTAAAAGGGTTTTTGATAGTTGAGAGGTCTATCTGGAAATTAGTTTAGAATCCATACAAATCACCATTATATTCTACCATTTTTTATTTTTATTTTGGAGAAATGCAGATCATGATAGATGGTCGGCACCTTTTCTAGCTCACGGCCAATATCCTTGGGGAGAAAAGGACTGGCGGAAGGGACAAATCTGTAACAGTTTACCAAGGATTTCTTTAACCTAGATTTGTCTATAAGATAATGGGACGTCATTCCTTTTCACTCTTTGGCTTAATGTATCATATAGATGAACACAATTCCCTATAGCAAATGTTAGCATCTTACCTCTTCTTTCTAGTCTAGGGGAACTTTGAGGGTGTTCTTTGGTTTATGACCTTAAATTACATATCCATAAGGTAGGTCTACCTACCCTCCAACTGGCCACCTAGATTTTACGGCATGTTTCATGCCCATAGCTACCTTGACTAGGAATTTGGCACCAAACATAGAGGGTTTCCGTCAGGTTGACGGACAATCTTAAATTTTTTTATCAAATCTTTATGTAGCTTTCTTATGTTCCATAGCAGACCCCATTGTGATGAAGAAGAACGACTGCGTAGGAATATAACAGTTTGCCAAACAGTCGATTGTGATTTCCTTGGGGAGTTCTAGATCTTCAGGAAAGTTGGAATTCTCGTATTTGAAGAATTTGGGGTTGACACCAGCCCATAAGTTTATGTTGGAGATTATATCTTAAAATTGTGCCATAGTATCCCTTTAGAACTCTCTTGAAAACTGGTAGGTATTCTTTCTTAGGCAGACAACTTGTCCTTAACTAACCTGCAACCTACTTATTATATTCTGCCTGCCACATTTGTTTGTCCATTTTTTGCATTCTTAATATGACACTTGATTTGGCACTAGGACTAGAATGCCAGTTTCTGATGTTTTTTCATTCTCTCGTTGCTTGCAGAGATCTGCTCCCTGCATATCCTCATTTGCGCCTGGTGAGTGTAATCGCGTAGATGGATGCATTGCATGTTATAATATCTGACAAGTCTTATATATTTAATTTTTAATACGTGTGCTTTGTATTTTCTTCCTTTTTTCACGGGAACAGATACTCATGAGTGCTACTATTGATGCTGATCGGTTTTCCCAGTACTTTGGTGGCTGCCCAGTTATTCAAGTCCCGGGGTTTACTCATCCTGTAAGAATTTCACTTCAGTAATTTTGCATGATCTTTTTTTTTGGTTTAGTTGTTTTTCTTTAGATCAATAATCCAGTAGTTGTTTTGCTTTAGGTCAAGTCTTTTTATTTGGAGGATGTACTTTCTATCTTAAAATCAGGAGATGATAATCATCTAAATCTTGCCCACATAAACAGTGTCGGCAGAGACATTCACTTGACAGAAGATTACAAAAATGCTATGGATGAGGCAATTGACTTGTCTTTAACAAGTGACGAGTTTGACCCATTGTTGGAACTATTATCTTCTAAGCAAACACCAATTGCTTGCAACTATCAGCACTCAGTAACTGGTGTATCTTCATTGATGGTGTTTGCTGGAAAAGGTAGACTTGGGGATGTCTGTATGCTCCTTTCATTTGGTGCTGACTGCTCTTTGTGTGCCAATGATGGAACAACCGTATTGGATTGGGCTCTGAGAGAAAATCAGCTACAAGTGTACGAAACTATGAAAAAACACATAGAGAAAGATTCATCATATTCATCTCAAGAGGAGCTAGTGGATAAATATCTAGCAACAATTAATCCAGAACTTATTGACACCGTACTCATTGAGCGGCTACTTAAGAAAATATGCATGGATTCTACAGAAGGTGCTGTTCTAGTTTTTCTACCAGGATGGGACGACATTAATCGAATGAAAGAGAGATTACTTGCTTCACCTTTTTTCAGAGACACTTCAAAGTTTATTATACACTCTCTTCACTCTATGATTCCCTCTGCTGAGCAGAAGAAAGTGTTCAAACGGCCTCATGCTGGTGTTCGTAAAATTATTCTTTCAACCAACATTGCTGAGACTGCTGTAACAATTGATGATGTTGTATTTGTTATAGACAGCGGTCGAATGAAAGAGAAAAGTTATGATCCCTATAGCAATGTTTCTACTCTCCATTCTTCTTGGGTTTCAAAAGCTAGTGCGAAGCAGCGAGAGGGACGTGCTGGTCGTTGTCAGCCAGGAATTTGTTACCATATATACTCTAGAACTCGCCATGCATCAATGCTGGACTATCAAGTTCCTGAACTTAAGAGGATGCCAATTGAGGATCTCTGTTTGCAGGTGAGTTTGTGATTTACCCTTATTTCTTCGTAAATCTTTGGTTGAGTTTCTTGGTTTAATCCTTCAGTCTTGCAGGTGAAATTGCTCAATCCCCATTGTAAAATAGCAGAGTTTCTCCAGAAAACCATGGATCCCCCAGTTTCTGAGACTGTACGTAATGGAATCATTGTTCTTCAAGATATTGGTGCTTTGACACGAGATGAAAAGCTTACTGATCTTGGAGAAAAATTAGGGGCCCTGCCAGTTCATCCTTCAACTGGCAGGATGCTTTTATTTTCTATCTTGATGAACTGTCTTGAACCTGCATTGACTCTAGCATGTGCAGCCGACTATAGAGATCCATTTATTCTACCTATGGCACCAGAAGATAGGAAAAATGCTGCTGCAGCAAAAGTTGAGCTGGCTTCCTTATATGGTGGATATAGTGATCAACTTGCGGTGGTAGCAGCATTTGATTGTTGGAAACGAGCAAAAGATAGGGGCCAAGAAACGTTGTTCTGTACTAGGTATTTTGTTTCATCCGACACCATGAATATGTTGTTTAGCATGCGCAACCGGCTTCAGACAGAACTGGTCAGGATTGGATTTATTCCAGAGGATACATCTGGTTGTAGTTTAAATGCCCATGATACAGGGATACTTCGAGCACTACTCTTGGCTGGGACGTATCCATTGGTTGGAAAATTGCTTCCACGCCGGAAACAGAATAAGAGGGCTATCGTGGAGACGGCCAGTGGTGCTAAAGTTTGCTTGCATCCTCATTCCTCCAACTTTAGTTTGTCACTTAATAAATCTGCTGGCTGTCCAATTGTTATTTATGATGAGGTGACCCGTGGGGATGGGGGCATGTACATGAAAAAAACTTCTCTTGTAGGCCCATATCCATTACTGTTACTTGCAATGGAGATGGCTGTTGCTCCATCAGATACCAAATACAATGACAGTGATGAAGATCTGGAAGCATCCAGCGGCGAGGAAGACGATATGGAGGCAAAGACATCTTTCAAACAAGAAGAAAAGTTAATGTCATCTCCTGAAAGTAATGTCTCGGTTGTCGTTGACCGTTGGTTAAAGTTTGAGTCAACTGCCCTAGATGTCGCTCAAATGTACTGCTTAAGGGAGCGGTTGTCCGCAGCCATGTTATTTAAAGTAAGATTTCAATTACAGATATTTTTGGTATTGTTTACAAATGTTCACTAGCAAAATATACTTTATGTTGAGTTAACATAGGAGAAGTAATTGACCATCACTATTATGCAGTCATGTTGAGTTACTTCATTGATTCATTTCTAGTAAAATTTGATCATCAGAACTTTGAGTTAAAATAGAAGTAATTTATATGCCAGGTCTAGACCTTTTAGTAATTACTAACTGGCCATGTATCCAAATAAACAATTCCAATTATGTGTTAGCTTGTTTTTTCTGTTGTTAAAGTTGGTACAATTCCTTTGTAAGTTGTACTATGATGAATAGTTGTACTTATTCAGGCAAAGGTTGTTAACACCATGTCTCGACATTATATGATTTTACATCTATTGTTATTTGTATCATCTTTAGGACTTCAAATGTTCCAATAATGATTGAAGACTTGTAATTGTTTGTACTTTTCATGCTTTTGTCTGGTAACATATATTTTTTTTTACTTTCGTCTCCTTTTACAACCAGATCGTTTCTACTTGTCTTTATTTATGTTTGTGAACTTTCTTATGAATAGATACTGGTTCAAGTTGTCAATATGTCCTGATATCATATCATTTTACATTTATTTGTATGGTCTTCTAGAACTTTAAATGTTCTCAACACATTGAACCTGTAGTTGTGCTTGTATGGTTCATGCTTTTGTTTGATAAAGTTGTCTTTATTGTCGTCTCCTTTAAACAACCAGACCGTTCTATTCCGAGTCTACTCAACTTTCAATGTCATTTTTATCAAAGTGGAATGTTTTGCATCCTTCATTTTGCTTTGTACTTCATCTAGTTTCATCCCCTGGTTTTTACTGAAATGCTTTTTGGCAGGTCAAAAATCCCCAGGCAGTGCTACCTCCTATACTTGGAGCATCCATGTACTCCATCGCCTGCATTCTCTCATATGATGGCTTGTCTGGCATATCATCCGCAGACGAATCTTTGGAGCAGGCTGAGACGAACAAATCGATGCCAGGAAGGAAAGGGATGGGGTATATTAACCCATGCAGTTTTTTGTCATCTTTGATGTCAGACCACACAGGAAGAACCGCTACCTATCCTCGCAAGGACGCTAAACCAAATGACTCAGCTGGAAGGTTTCAAAGACGAAGACCGACTCCAGTGCATGCTTCAAGCACTGGACCTCCTCCTGCTGCTGCTACTGATGGTGGTGGTAGTGCTCCTAAGAAGAGGTCATTTAAAAGGCGGAGGCCTGGTAAGGGCTGAAGGCTCATATCCCAGATTTTTTTTGTTTTTGTTTTTTCAGTGTATATTGTTGTGGGCACGGAGCCTAATTCCTCTTTGAGGGGTTCATATATGGATTCAATGTATGTACTCTGTATGATGTATGTCGATTCTACAAAAGAAAACCCAATCCATCAGTGATTATAGAACCTTTTTTTCCCCCTTTTTGAAATTAACAACTTTTAATTAAGTTTGGTAATCTTTTCATGCCAGCTTCTTGTATTTCGGCCTTCCAGAGAACAATTGTTGCTCGCATTTCACTGTGTTTGAGATCTCCGTACGGCTTTCATTATCATAATAGTGTGGTGAGCTTCGAACTGAATCTTGGCTGAATTCTTGAGGAATCTTGCTTGAAGTGCTATATTAACAGGTGCACAGTCCAGTCCTTGTTATGAAACGTACCATCTTTTACAAGGAATCCCAGGGATCTAACTGCAATTATTTAGATGTTCTCAAGGGACAAAGCAAAGGGCGCATTTACGTTACAAGTTAGAACTTGCAAAGTAATCTTTTTTAATTTTTAATTGGCTTAATTGCATTTTGATACCCTCAACTATTTCAGTTTTTCAACTTAATACACTAAACTTTTTTACTCAAGAACTCGATAGTCGATACTCTCAACCATTTTAGTTTTTCAACTTAATACCTAAAATAAAAAAAAATTTGAAACTACTCTCGACTCCCTTTCTCTCTCCCCATGCCCCCCTCCCTTCCCTACCCCTCTTCCTCTCTGGCGGTCGATGCCCCCTCCCCCTCTCCGGCGGTGCCCGAGGAGGGGGCACGGGTGGGGGGTGGGGGCGGCCGACAGCGAGAGGAGGGGGCGCGGGTGGAGGCGGGAAAGGAGGGCAGTAGGAGGATGGGGGGAGGCGCGTGGGTGGCCGGAGGGGGGCTATGCGGAAGGAGGGGGGGGGGGGGGGGGGGGGGGGGGGGGGGCGGTGAGGGGTGTGGGTTGGGGGTAGTTTTAAATTTTGAGCATGGACATTATTGTCCAAAAAATTTTCAGGGCATCAAGTTGAAAAAAAAAGTTAAAGTATCAAGTTGAAAAACGAAAATAGTTGAGGGTATCAAAGTGCAATTAAGTATTTTTAATTTTTAATTTTTTTTAATTTTTTTAATTTTTTTTAATTTTTTTTATCTTTTATATATTTCTTTAATTTTTAAATTTTTTTTTTTGTTTTCTATTTCAATTTTTTAAATTTAAAAACTGTTTTTTTTAATAATGTTAAGTTTGGCTAAAACAAAAAATATATAAATTTCAATGAAAATTAGGTAAACGAAAATGAACTAAAATAATAATAAAATTGTTTAGAGGACATGACCCTCGATAAAGCTAATGGAAGATAAATGATTAAAACAATCTATCCCAAATAATTTGGAATAAAGATTTTATCGTCTTTTTTGTGTGCATGTTTTCAAAATGTGTTATTAACAAAATTGTGTTTGAAATGCAACTTCAAAGAGAAAAATAGCTAAGTAATAAATTTTATAATCATGGATATTCTAATGATTTTCAAAAGATAAAATATTTCAAATAAAAGAAATGTCTTCTTATTAGGATAGTATTTTTCAATTTTCGCAAGGACATGGACTTCACTCTACAAGTTCGTACTCCAGAATGGACTAGAAACAAGAATTGGATTTACATCGAAATGGATATTTTTTCCTTCCAAAAATGTAATAAAAATGAAAGTTGATATTAAAATTTATAGGAATCTTATGTTGGTTGTGTTCCATACACGGATTGTAATATTGTCTAGAATACCATATTCTTGTCGATTCTATTTCTGGGCTGTGTTTGATTGGGCTTTTTTTCCATGGAAAATATTTCCATCACAAATTTTCCACCAATTGTAGTGTTTGATAGCTTAAATTTTCCATGGAATTATTTTCCAAAAAACTATCATTTTCCATATTTTCATCTAAAATGGTGGAAAATGAAACTTGTCAAACCCATAGGAAAATGTCATTTTCCATGGAAAATAACTATTTTTCGTGGAAAATAATGGCAATCAAACACCTAAATTAAGTTTTCCATGAAATTTTTTTAAAATTCCATGGAATTTTTTTCCTAGGAAAATAATTCCATGGAATTAATTTCTTTTCCACATATTTTCCACCTTGCAATCAAACGCACCAAAAATTTACGAAAATTATGTAATATTGCGTTTGGTATAACATCACATTTTTTATAACACTAACAAAATTATTTCTGTTTGTACATTTGAGTTCCTTTCGGCTTCATATTTGGTACAGAAAAAAAAGTCTGTAAGTCCATTTACTATGGATATCATATTTGCTGCAGAATAGTATGTAATTCAAAAATTATTTGAATAAAATTTAAGATCGAGTTTAACAAAATCATATTAACTCGGACATTATTTATTTGATCCGTAATACACGTGGCACAACCATATTAGCACCAGAAAATTTACTGTAGGATAAAAATTTATTAAAAATTTGTTAGAAGAAAATAGATGTTTGAGCAATTACGTAGAACGATATGTTCCGCTAGACTGTATGTTCCGCCAGACTGTGTGTCGGAAAATGAGCGTGCTCAAATTCCGACAGACGGTGTGGCGGAAAATGAGCAGCATGTTCAAATTCCAACACACGGTGTGGCTGAATTTCGACGTAGTGGTTTTCTTTGAGTTGATTTTTTTGGTTTTTATTTGACCTCGATTTTTTTTACTGATCTCTCAGTAAGAACAAACAACATTCTCAACTAAAAACCCAACAACTACCAACCCAAAACCCAAACAAAAAAAAAACAACCCAAACAATAGGTTTAAAAAACAAAACCCAAATCCGACGACTACCAAAACCCAAACCCACAAAAAAAAAACCTAAAAAAACAAGGTTTTTTTTAGGGGCACCACCACTTCTACTAGGGGGCAGCCCAATTTTTTTTGAAAAAATTACAAGTTTGCCATAGGTTTTTGTTACTAGGGGGCAGCCCATAATTCACTATAAAAGCCAAACTTGTTTTATTTCTTCTCTCTTTCTTCCTCTATTACTTCTCTTCCTCCACTCTTTTTTTCTCCTCCGCATAGAAACCTAGAATTAACCTAACCTAGGTGAAATTGTCCCCCCACCTAAATTTGTTAAAGATTTTTGGTGAAATATCTAGTAATAGTGTAAATCACTTCTCCCATTTATTTGTAAGTCGTCGAATTTATTTTTGTGTAATGTTTTAACCTAAATTTTACATATAAAAGTTGAATTTTATGTTTAATGTAGAAAGAAATAGAAAATGGAACAACCCGGACCATCAAATGCTGGATACTCTCCTCCCACAACGTCCGAAGAACACTTTGATGCATCGGAAGGCCTCGTGGTAACTACACTTTAACTTTATTTCGGATGAAAAATCGGACTTTGACACAGAGGACTGCCACTTCTCTGGCAGTCCCTCTCATGGATTTGGACTGCCAGGGATGTGGCAGTCCTACTTCAGTGTAGGACTGCCACACCTCTGGCAGTCCTATATATGTGATGGACTGCTACATATGTGGCAGTCCTTTTTAATTTCATATACTTACATTTTGGCTTTATGTAGTTGTTTAGTTTTGACTTTTTACTTCTATTGTAGGAGTTGCGATCTTCCGATGTTGCGGTACATGTTCCAATTGCAATCGATGTAGGACATTTATTTTGGTCCGATCTTTCGTTTCAATCAAGCGACGATGCGGTACAATGGTGTCGAGAAGTTGGACGGGAAAACAACTTAGTTCTAGTGATATCCAGATCGTGCCAAAATTGCCCGGGACGACACAGTGTGATGGTTGGCTGTGAAAGAGGTGGTGTGTTCAGACCGCACAAGAAAGACACAGTGATCCAAAATAAAGTTCCAAGAAAGAAAGCTGGAACGAGGAAATGTGGTTCTCCATTCACGATCCAGATTAGAAACGAAGAAGAAGGAAAATGGTCAGTACAAGTGAAGAATGGAACCCACAATCATGAGATTGCCGAGACACTATTGGGTCATCCGTATGTCGGACGGTTGAACCCTACGGAGAAGAAGATAGCCGAAGACTTGTCCACTTCCGGTGTTGCACCGAGACAAATATATTCAGTCATACGGCATGAAGATGAGAAGAACATGTCTACGATGAGGTCAATATACAACGCCATATCTTCTTCGAACGCTGTCCGGACCAAATCAAGAATGGCGATGCAAGAAGTGTTGAAGTTGCTTGCCGATAATCATTACGTTGAGTTCCATAGAAGACATCCCCAGAGTAATGAAGTAATTTCAATCTTTTGGGCTCATCCAGATTGCACAAGTCTGGCCAGGTCTTTTGCCGACGTGTTAGTCCTTGATTGCACGTACAAGACCAATAAGTTCAAGATGCCTCTCCTTCATATTGTCGGATTCACCTCTACTCGAAAAACATTCCCGGTGGCATTTTGCTTCATGAAGAGTGAAAAACTTGAAGACTACACATGGGCATTGGAGAAACTGAAAACACTTTACACCGGTCATACAGAGCCGTCAGTTCTTGTGACCGACAGAGAGTATGCCCTAATTAATGCTATTCGCATTATTTTTTCTCAAGCGGATACATTGCTATGCACTTGGCATGTCAATCGAATATTCAAGCCCAATGTAAGTTGAAGTTTCAGAAGGAGGAAGGTAAAATTGACATGCAAAATTTTCAAGAATTCTCCAATGACTGGAATTGTGTGTGGCGAGCCTCTACGATTGACAATTACGCCGCCGCATGGTACATGTTCAAGGAAAAGTGGGAGACGAGGGAGCCGGCATGTATTTCATACATCAAAGATACATGGCTTGAACCGCACAAAGAACACTTCGTCTTAGCATGGACAAATTTGGTGAAGCATTACGGCACGACAACTACCAACCGTGTCGAAGGAGCACACTCTGTAGTGAAAAGACAACTAAAATCATCTCTCGGCAACTTTGTCTCTGTTTGGCAAGCTATACATCTATTGGTAGAGCGGACGGTGAATGAAATTAAGGCATCATTTGAGATGAGAAATAGTCAAGCATGAGCATAGAAAGGATGTACTGTTAGATGCTTTAGTTCGCGTGGTATCTCACATGGCGTTGACATTAATATGTGATGAGATTAAAAGGTCAAAGTATGTCGGGTTTGATCCCCAGGTTTGCGGGTGTGTACATCGACATACACTGGGCCTCCCTTGTGCACATCAGATTAATGAATATCGTCGTGAATCCATTCATATTCCAGTAGAAGCAGTCGATCAACATTGGAGGCAGTTGTCTATGATGCATATGGTGAAGACGGACGATGATTTCTTCTCTTTGACACAAGTGAAACTTCTCCACGCAAGGTGGTTAGCCTCAGTAGCAGCGGAGCGGCAGTCCATTGAGCTTAAAATCCAAGAAATTGCATGTCCGGTCACTACTAGAATGCCTGAGCCGACCGTTGTTTCCAATCCTAAAGGCAGGCCTCAAACAAGATTGACTAGTTCACAGAAGAGAAGGCTGGAGTCAACTAGGAGAGATCCATCGTACTTTGAGCATGTTGAACGAAGCTTGCAGCAAGCTCCGCCCGCACGGAAGGGCAAGCTTGTCGTTCGCCGAAAAATGGAGAAAATTGACCTCCCAAGAAAAGATACAGTTGTAAGCCAAACAACGAGTTTGTATATTGACAAATTTCAACCTGCGCTTCGAAGTTACATTTGGTCTATTGTCGATGTCCCCGGTGATGGCCATTGCGGATTTCATGCCCTTGCAAGGCATCTTGGTTATGATGACAAAGACGGATGGAGACGGGTGAGGCAGGAGCTGTACGAGGAGTAGAGACTCGTCTTCCATTCTACTCCCGCATCCTAAGCGAAGAAACCGTTGCAAGTTTGTTGTTAAGTATCCCTTGGACCGACAGTGTTACCGGGACAGACCACTACATGTCAGTCCCGTCTACCGGCTATTTATTTGCCAATAGGTACATGATACCTGTTGTACTTATCTCGCCGGATATTAACAATACATTCTTTCCGATGTGCGCTCCTCCGACGGACCACAGAGTGTCTAACCTATGTACTATAGGTCTGATCGGGGATCACTTCGTTATACTAAAGATGATCGCTCATTCTCCGATTCCTCCACCTTCAACAGTTTGGTACAAAAGAGCACCGGTCGAAGCCATCGCTTGGACCACACCTTTCGTTGATCAGATCAACCATTGTAAGAAGTTGTTGAAGTTTGAGGAGCCAAGAGACTTACCTGCTGACCACTACGACGTCGAAATCGACTAAGTATGGATATATTTACAGTTTGACATTTTGTATATGGAGGACCACTTTTGTATATAGTGAAATATGAAGTCCACTAATCTATATGGAGTAAATTTTGTATACAGTGAAATATGAAGTTCAGCATGTTATATGTGTTTACCTGTGTGCTATCTGTGTTATATGTGTCTATGTCACGCCCCAGAACCAGAATACTGGAGAGCGGGGGCAGACATAGCCAGCTACGTATAACGGAATCGGATCCACCCCGCTATACGGTCACGGCTGTCTAGATATGTGAGGGTTTCACTACAATCCATCAGTCTCTTAAGGTCATAAAATAGCCTATTGTCTCAATCTCAACCAACTAATAGTAATTACAAGATGTCAGACCACCAAATACACAATAGTAAGGCGTCCCATACATTATATATTCGGAATGATCATGAAGCTAGTCGTTACAAAATACGAGGACTAGCAAGAGTTCAGTCATACATGATCAACCCCCGGGGCTTGTCAATCATGCTACAGCCCGTAGGCAGACAGTAAGTAAGTACAATCGAGCTAACACTTGCTCGTCGGCTAAACGCCTCAAAAGAATAATTTGCAATATTACAGTGGGAGAACAAAAGAAACCCACTCGAAGCCCTGGTTACGCCTGGTGACCACCATCGGGCTGGAAAGCAGGGAGATCCTTTGGTGCTGCTCCGGTATCTGGCCATACAAAACCAGCTGGGTCAGACCCCAGAAAGAGCAAGTGCCACAAAGGAGGCTTCACTTAAGAACTAAAGCCAGCAAATTAGCACAATAATATAATTACATAATAAGAGACAATAATTTAAGAAAAAGTATGATAGGTAATTATAAAAGACAATCTTGCATAGAATCACTAAAAGACAGGACATATGGAAAAGCATGCCAGGATGATATACGATGAGATAACCATGGGACTATTCAGATAGCTAGGTTACAACCCGTAAACCAAACAAGGACCGGGGTTGTAACCCTTCGTCTGAACGGAACTTGTTTTCTCTCACCATTTATCGGCAAGATAAATATAAGAAATCAGGTCAAGTAACAATCTGGAGTGACAATCATTATAGTGACAATCTGGAGTGACAATCATTCAATCATTCTGGTACAATCTTGCAATCAATCAATTCTAGACAATACCATACTGGACTAGACTCCATCCAATCAATCACGGCCAATCATTGCCTACGGCTTTCTACATTAACTAACTAGGGTTATCACAATCCTAGTTACTAGCAAGATGCAATGAGATGCTCCAAGTAGTCACAGGCCCTGCAGCTATCCAGGTTATCCAGGCAATCATTATAGTGACAATTCAGAGAGTACAATACATTAGAGTGACAATAGAGTTCAATCATTTAAAGTGACAATCAAGAGTGCCCCACATAACAGTGGGCTGGAAATGTGCCCTACTCGTCGGCAGGCTACAAGTCCAAGCATTAGCGGCCGGGATAACGGGATCGCCTGTAACTGGGGAACATCTCTTCATGACTAGTGAATTATACTAATTATTAACCTTAGTCCATTTCAGTAGGTACTCCTGACCGTGGTACTCAGGAGTCCCCTCCTAGACATGATGCAAGACAGGACTGGATTATTTGTACAAGCACAATCGCCCACGGTGTCATGATTAATTAAACAGGTCATGTCATGTCAGGTAGCCGTCGCAACAGCATATCAGGGTATATCATATCAGGTTTTCTTGTCAGGAGTGCGCCACGGCGGGCTACTATCAGGTCATGTCATGTCCACTTGGTACTTGTCAAGAGTGCGCCTTAACAGGCCACTATCGTGTTCTATCCTTACATTATCATGAATGAGAGAAACTTGCATAGAATAACTAGTAACATGTTCTTGAAGCCAAGGAAAAGATCTACAACTTTCATGTTTTGAGTTTTGCAAGATTCTAGCTACAAAACGACTTAAACATGTAAAACAGCGAAATAGAGCAATTCCGGCGCATGGGATTCCTGCACGAATCGGCGCATGAGATTCTTGCACGAATCGGCGCATGAGATTCCTGCGCAATCGGCGCATGGGATTCCCGCACGAATCGGCGTATGAGATTCCTGCACGAATCGGCGCATGAGATTCCTGCACGAATCGGCGCATGAGATTCCTGCACGAATCGGCGCATGGGATTCCTGCGCAATCGGCGCATGGGATTCCTGCGCAATCGGCGCATGAGATTCCTGCACGAATCGGCGCATGAGATTCCTGCACGAATCGGCGCATGAGATTCCTGCACGAATCGGCGCATGTGATTCCTGCGCAATCGGCGCATGGGATTCCTGCGCAATCGGCGCATGGGATTCCTGCACGAATCGGCGCATGAGATTCCTGCACGAATCGGCGCATGAGATTCCTGCACGAATCGGCGCATGGGATTCTTGCACGAATCGGCGCATGAGATTCCTGCACGAATCGACGCATGGGATTCCTGCACGAATCGACGCATGAGATTCCTGCACGAATCGGCGCATGGGATTCCTGCACGAATCGGCGCATGAGATACTCACGTTGCGTCTTCAATACATGTGCGTAAGAAACCTACGCGCATGACACGCTCGGAGTTAAGGAATGCGTTGCCGGAACTTCACGGCGCATGGCCTCCCGGCGCATGGCCTCCCGGGCGCATGAGGTTCATCGTCCCCAAACAGCAAGTTCAGCCATGAAAGTTTCGAAAACTTGTAATGGCCATAACTTACTCATCCGGAGTCGAAATCAAGCGAAACAAAAGCCAAAACTGTATGAAATCAAATTCTCTACAACATGGAACCACTAGTTTTTTTGGAAATACCAACTTTTTAGAGATCAAAACCAAGAAAACTAAATAAGAAGGAATTTAAAACTTAGATCTACAAAAATATAACCATCAAAACCGAAAACTTCCAGTTCTAAAGAGGCTTAGAATCTAGTAAGGAAGAGAATAGAACAATAAAACATGAGATCCATCATGAAGCAAGATTGCACTTGCCTAGACCTCTCTCTTCTCTCTCTGGTAGGTGAAGGGAGTAAATGAGGAAGAAGAAGATGAGTAATGAAGAGAGAGAAAGAAGAAATGGCAATAAATATCAAAGGTGGTGGTAGGTAGGGGGTTTATCCATGGTTCATGATGAACCAAAATAATCCCAATCGAACCAAGCCAACCCGGGCCAAGAATAAACCAAGCCAAGCCATGAAGAAAACTAAACAAGGAATCATACAATACAAGAATAAATACGTACACGTATTCCAGAAATACGTAATACGAACCACAGGCATTACAACTCTACCCACCTTAAAAGAATTCCGTCCTCGGAATTTAATCAAGAGGCTAGAGGAGCAATAACAAGCTATATTAATCACAGGCAAGCTATACTAGACAATCAATCAAGCAATCAATCATGCAAGCAAGGAATCGAAGGCATGAGGCATAAGAAGGACATTATACCTCACGAGTCAAACAAGTCAGGATATCGCGATCGGATATCATCCTCACGCTCCCACGTTGACTCACCCAAAGAGCGATGAACTCAAGCAACACGAACTAAACAGATAGTCTTGCGCTTGAGGTCTCTCTCTTTGGTCAAACATGGACACGGGCATATCCTCATACGAAAAGGTTGGTACCAATAACCAGCTTCGAATGACCTAGATATGGCTCGGGTCCGAGATGTACCGTTGTAATTAGGATACATGAAATACGTCATGCACCCCTCATAATGACGGTAGAAAGCAAGATAAGAGGACACATATACCTCTCGGCCGATTCTGAACCTGAGCCTGGGCTAAGGCAAACTGCCGCGGGTTCTGTTGCCGGAAAGTCTGGGCCTGAGTCGGTAATGGCCTCGGGAATGGGAATTGCTGTTGCTGGTGAACTGGAGCTGGTACTGGTGCTGGTGCTGGTGCTGGTCCCCTAACCGAGGGACTAGATACTGTCGATGTTGAATCAACTCTGAATGGGCAGGACCCCACCCTATGGTCCGGTGCTCCACACAATAAACACAATCCCAACGCCTTGCGACACTCTGCTACCACGTGTCCAGGCTTCCCACAATAAGAACAGCCTACGGCGGAAGACTGTGCTTGCTTCTGTTTCTGCTGAGGGTACGTCGGGGTTGAGTGCTGAACCGACGTAACTGAGGTTGCTTGCCTCGGAGTTCCAATAGTCAAAGCCCTATCTGCCGGGACTGGTGCTGAAGACTGATTCATCTGACTATGGGATCGCTTCCGACCTCCGGTCCTGTCCACTATTCTCTGGGAGGTATACTCGTGCCTCCTTGCTGCTCGCAACACCGCATTATAGGTCTGATGCTCGAACTGTTCTACTGCCAATATAATCTCCAGGTGAAGTCCCTGCTGGAACCTCTGCGCTCTGTCAAACTCGGTTGCCACCAAGGTGGGAGCAAACCGACTGAGTCTGGAAAACTCGGCCGCATATCCGTCGACCGTCCTCCCCATCTGCTTAAGATTACTGAACCTGGTCTGCAAGTCATATCGAGCCACTGCATCATAATACTTGGTCTGGAACTTCTCGCTGAACACTGCCCAGGAGACAGGTGTTGTCAATCCCACTGCTTGTGCGGCCCACCAACTGCGGGCTAGATCCAATAACTGTAGGCGCACCACAGCCACCTTCTCGTCTTCTGGAGTCTTCGCGGCTTCGAGAATCACCTCTATATCTTGTAGCCAAGCATCGGCAGCAATGGCATCCTCGCTGCCATCGAAGAATGGAGGGTTCAGGCGCTTGAAACTGTTGACCGCACAGTTCCCTCGAGGACCACTTCTATTCAGAGCATCTTGTACTGCTTGGTGCAGGGCATCTCCCTGACGATCTTGGGACGCGAGCAACTCACGGATGAGTCCTACAAATCCTCCATCCTCTGACCCTGCTGGCTGAACGGGCTGAACTGGCGGTACTGGTTCTCCAGGAGGTACGGATCGGGAGGCTGCTGCTGAGTGCTGGGCCTGATCTTCTGGTTGTTGCTGGTCCACGGGAGGTGATCCGCCTTGCTGATCGGCAGGTCCAGGTTCAATGCCGCTGAAGAAGACGACATGGGAACAATAAGGAAGGACCAGGACAGATCAACGATTACAAGCATGTGATCAGGACAAGAATTTCAGGAATCAAGAGGATACGAGCAGAGATCAAGGGCGAGTACCGATTGAGACATCTATTCGGTAAACCCTCACACATCTTGATTAACAAGACCTGCATGGGCCACCACTTAAACCATGTCACGCCCCAGAACCAGAATACTGGAGAGCGGGGGCAGACATAGCCAGCTACGTATAACGGAATGGGATCCACCCCGCTATACGGTCACGGCTGTCTAGATATGTGAGGGTTTCACTACAATCCATCAGTCTCTTAAGGTCATAAAATAGCCTATTGTCTCAATCTCAACCAACTAATAGTAATTACAAGATGTCAGACCACCAAATACACAATAGTAAGGCGTCCCATACATTATATATTCGGAATGATCATGAAGCTAGTCGTTACAAAATGCGAGGACTAGCAAGAGTTCAGTCATACATGATCAACCCCCGGGGCTTGTCAATCATGCTACAGCCCGTAGGCAGACAGTAAGTAAGTACAATCGAGCTAACACTTGCTCGTCGGCTAAACGCCTCAAAAGAATAATTTACAATATTACAGTGGGAGAACAAAAGAAACCCACTCGAAGCCCTGGTTACGCCTGGTGACCACCATCGGGCTGGAAAGCAGGGAGATCCTTTGGTGCTGCTCCGGTATCTGGCCATACAAAACCAGCTGGGTCAGACCCCAGAAAGAGCAAGTGCCACAAAGGAGGCTTCACTTAAGAACTAAAGCCAGCAAATTAGCACAATAATATAATTACATAATAAGAGACAATAATTTAAGAAAAAGTATGATAGGTAATTATAAAAGACAATCTTGCATAGAATCACTAAAAGACAGGACATATGGAAAAGCATGCCAGGATGATATACGATGAGATAACCATGGGACTATTCAGATAGCTAGGTTACAACCCGTAAACCAAACAAGGACCGGGGTTGTAATCCTTCGTCTGAACGGAACTTGTTTTCTCTCACCATTTATCGGCAAGATAAATATAAGAAATCAGGTCAAGTAACAATCTGGAGTGACAATCATTATAGTGACAATCTGGAGTGACAATCATTCAATCATTCTGGTACAATCTTGCAATCAATCAATTCTAGACAATACCATACTGGACTAGACTCCATCCAATCAATCACGGCCAATCATTGCCTACGGCTTTCTACATTAACTAACTAGGGTTATCACAATCCTAGTTACTAGCAAGATGCAATGAGATGCTCCAAGTAGTCACAGGCCCTGCAGCTATCCAGGTTATCCAGGCAATCATTATAGTGACAATTCAGAGAGTACAATACATTAGAGTGACAATAGAGTTCAATCATTTAAAGTGACAATCAAGAGTGCCCCACATAACAGTGGGCTGGAAATGTGCCCTACTCGTCGGCAGGCTACAAGTCCAAGCATTAGCGGCCGGGATAACGGGATCGCCTGTAACTGGGGAACATCTCTTCATGACTAGTGAATTATACTAATTATTAACCTTAGTCCATTTCAGTAGGTACTCCTGACCGTGGTACTCAGGAGTCCCCTCCTAGACATGATGCAAGACAGGACTGGATTATTTGTACAAGCACAATCGCCCACGGTGTCATAATTAATTAAACAGGTCATGTCATGTCAGGTAGCCGTCGCAACAGCATATCAGGGTATATCATATCAGGTTTTCTTGTCAGGAGTGCGCCACGGCGGGCTACTATCAGGTCATGTCATGTCCACTTGGTACTTGTCAAGAGTGCGCCTTAACAGGCCACTATCGTGTTCTATCCTTACATTATCATGAATGAGAGAAACTTGCATAGAATAACTAGTAACATGTTCTTGAAGCCAAGGAAAAGATCTACAACTTTCATGTTTTGAGTTTTGCAAGATTCTAGCTACAAAACGACTTAAACATGCAAAACAGCGAAATAGAGCAATTCCGGCGCATGGGATTCCTGCACGAATCGGCGCATGAGATTCCTGCACGAATCGGCGCATGAGATTCCTGCGCAATCGGCGCATGGGATTCCCGCACGAATCGGCGCATGAGATTCCTGCACGAATCGGCGCATGAGATTCCTGCACGAATCGGCGCATGGGATTCCTGCGCAATCGGCGCATGGGATTCCTGTGCAATCGGCGCATGGGATTCCTGCACGAATCGGCGCATGAGATTCCTGCACGAATCGGCGCATGAGATTCCTGCACGAATCGGCGCATGGGATTCCTGCGCAATCGGTGCATGGGATTCCTGCGCAATCGGCGCATGGGATTCCTGCACGAATCGGCGCATGAGATTCCTGCACGAATCGGCGCATGAGATTCCTGCACGAATCGGCGCATGGGATTCCTGCACGAATCGGCGCATGAGATTCCTGCACGAATCGGCGCATGGGATTCCTGCACGAATCGGCGCATGAGATTCCTGCACGAATCGGCGCATGGGATTCCTGCACGAATCGGCGCATGAGATACTCACGTTGCGTCTTCAATACATGCGCGTAAGAAACCTACGCGCATGACACGCTCGGAGTTAAGGAATGCGTTGCCGGAACTTCACGGCGCATGGCCTCCCGGCGCATGGCCTCCCGAGCGCATGAGGTTCATCGTCCCCAAACAGCAAGTTCAGCCATGAAAGTTTCGAAAACTTGTAATGGCCATAACTTACTCATCCGGAGTCGAAATCAAGCGAAACAAAAGCCAAAACTGCATGAAATCAAATTCTCTACAACATGGAACCACTAGTTTTTTTGGAAATACCAAGTTTTTAGAGATCAAAACCAAGAAAACTAAATAAGAAGGAATTTAAAACTTAGATCTACAAAAATATAACCATCAAAACCGAAAACTTCCAGTTCTAAAGAGGCTTAGAATCTAGTAAGGAAGAGAATGGAACAATAAAACATGAGATCCATCATGAAGCAAGATTGCACTTGCCTAGACCTCTCTCTTCTCTCTCTGGTAGGTGAAGGGAGTAAATGAGGAAGAAGAAGATGAGTAATGAAGAGAGAGAAAGAAGAAATGGCAATAAATATCAAAGGTGGTGGTAGGTAGGGGGTTTATCCATGGTTCATGATGAACCAAAATAATCCCAATCGAACCAAGCCAACCCGGGCCAAGAATAAACCAAGCCAAGCCATGAAGAAAACTAAACAAGGAATCATACAATACAAGAATAAATACGTACACGTATTCCAGAAATACGTAATACGAACCACAGGCATTACAGTCTACCTGTGTGCTATTTATGTGTTTACATGTGTGCTATCTGTGTTATATGTGTTTACCTGTGTGCAAGTATGTGTGACAAAATATACCAATTTGTTAAAGTATCAGATCCAGTATCAGGACTGCCACCCCCCTGGAAGTCCTACATTGAATTAGGACTGCCAGGGTGCTGGCAGTCATAATTGAAACTTGTTGTTATATAAATGGCCATTCTCCTGTGTTTTAGCACGGAGAATGGCCATTCTCCGTGTAATTTAGCACGGAGAATGGCCATTCTCCGTGTAATTTAGCACGGAGAATGGCCATTCTCCGTGTAATTTTCACGGAGAATGGCTATCCGATCCAGTATCAGGACTGCCACCCCCGTGGCAGTCCTACATTAAATTAGGACTGACAGGGTCTGGCAGTTCTAATTGAAACTTGTTGTTACAGCAAGTATCAATTAGGACTGCCAGCACCCTGACAGTCCTAATTTAATGTAGGACTGCCAGGAGGGTGGCAGTCCTATTTGTAAGTCTCCATGATGAGAGTTTTGAAACTCTCTATCACAGAGAGTTTCAATTAGGACTGTCACACCCCTGGCAGTCCTACACAAGAGGAGGACTGCCAGGGTGCTGGCAGTCCTAATTGAAATTTGCTGTTATATAAATGACCATTCTCCTGTGTTTTAGCACGGAGAATAGTCATTACAGTGTTAAAACGCAGGAGAATGACCATTCTCCGTGTAAATTAACACGGAGAATGGCATTCTCCGTGTTTCTAACACAGAGAATGGTATTCTCCGTGTAAATTAACACGGAGAATGGTCATTCTCCGTGTTAGAAACACGGAGAATGACCATTCTCCGTGCTAAATTACACGGAGAATGGCCATTCTCCGTGCTAAATTACATGGAGAATGACCATTCTCCGTGTAAATTAAGACGGAGAATGGTCATTCTCCTGCGTTTTAACACTGGAATGACCATTCTCCGTGTAAATTAAGACGGAAAATGTCCATTCTTCGTGTTAAAAACACGGAGAATGCCATTCTCCGTGTTAATTTACACGGAGAATGGTCATTCTCCTGCATTTTATGGTCAGTTGAAACTTTGGAGGGCCATAACTTTTGACTGGGAGGTCGAAACGAGGCCCGGTTTGTCGCAAAATGAGCGTATTTTCGTGGAGCCTGAGATTAACAGCTTCATCGTTAGACGACCTTCCGGAATTTTAGAATCGCAAAAAAATGATGTTTGGACCTCCGTTTTAGCAGTTTTGCCGAAATTTTAGAATCGCAAACAAATATTAATTCAATGACTCACAAATAGGACTGCCATCCCCCTGGCAGTCCTACACTTATGAAGGACTGCCAGAGTGCTGGCAGTCCTAATTAAAACTTGCTGTAACAGCAAATTTCAATTAGGACTGCCAGCACCTTGGCAGTCCTCCTTTTGTATAGGACTGCCAGGGGGTGGCAGTCCTAATTGAAACTCTCTGTGACAGAGAATTTTAGTTTCAAACTCTCATCATAGAGAGTTATAAATAGGACTGCCACCCCCTGGCAGTCCTATACAAAAGGAGGATTGCCAGGGGGTGGCAGTCCTCTGATACTAAATTAAGAATATCATTCAAAAGTCTGCCCAACAACTTAAGTTTTCAAACAACAAATATATTCTTCAAGTTTCAAACAACAAAAACATCTTTACAAAAATATCCAAATTACATCCAACTAATGATCATTCCACATCCAACTACATATCATGTCGGGCCTTTGAACGAGACTCCCTATTATTCATGAAGGGGAACTCGACCACGTCGTCGATGCGATCAAGCTCGTTGGCGACCAAGGCACTAGTGTCGACCAAGACACTAGTGTCACTTTGGCAAGCGCTCCGAAGTGTCTTGGCCAGTTCCTTCACCCTTCTAGTCTGTAAATGAAAGTATAATTGAATTTAGTCTACAAACATAAAAATCTCAAATTAATTACTAATGCGGAACTCACCATCTTCACCAATGAAGCATACAAGATATTTTTCGAAGGAAGATTTCCAACAGCTACTACGGCCTCGGGACCCGGGTTTGTTGGGTTCAACAACTTAGGATGTCCGACCCGCCGGAAGTACGGCATGTAGTCCTCGCTGCAATCGGCCATCTGGGTGACCGGTTGACTCTCATCTTCCCCAAGCAGGTGCCTTTGCCACACGGAGTAGAAGTCGGTCACCCAGTCGAAATACGCCGGTTTGTAATTCAATGGTTGGGTCCCGCGGGGAGGTTCCAACAGCTGTAGTGTGCGCTTCGGCACACTTTGCACGAAGCTAAACTGTCGAAGTACACGATCAGGCATGTACGGCTCCGTGATATCATAGCATGTGATCATGCCATGAAATAAAGAAACTTGTTGGATGGCACGACTCCCCTCGCACAAATCCCAGTATGGATCCCAAAATATCTGTAGCAAAACAGTTAACAGCAAAAAAAACTTAACATGAAAAAATAAGTCCCAATTTATTACCTCTTCTGGTACAAAATTGTCAAGTACTTCACGAATGGAAGCCAGTATTTGCCAATCTTTGGTTTCCACCTGGGCCGGCCTCCATCGAGCCACTCTAGGAAGGTGTTCAAAATAGTTTGGGATCAGGTCACCCCGCCCGAGCATCGGAAAGTGCTCGTATATCCATGCCTATTCAATTTATAAGTTAATAGTCACAAAATATAAACAACAAAATGAAGTATACGAGATTAAATTGTTGGAAGTTTTCTTACATGTAGCAGAGTCTGGCATCCGGCAATTGTCTTAGTCCCGACACGGGATACGATGCCGAGCTCGCGGTAAAGATAGGCGAGAATACCGCTACCCCACGATATATCAATGAAGTCATCCACGGACAATAAATTGAGCTTGTACCTCGCATGTATCGAGGTTCCGGACTTGTCCAAAATGCCCACCGTTCCTAGGACGAACAGCATGTGAGCACGGGCTACCGTGTCGACCAACTCATCATCATCCTCATCCAATTCCATATTCGTGAAGTGCTCCACCAGAAATGACAGAAGAATTCCATATGATTTTTTGAAGCCGGGGAGAGTTGTAAAACTAGTTTCCTCAAGTCCAAGGTTACTTGAGACAAACTTGACGATCTTCGAGTACCATTTTGTGGATTTTTCATTTATGTAATGTTCTTTGGTCATGACGCGACCGGTAACTAGTAGCTCCAGCATCTGGTAGACGTCGTCAAGTGTAATGGTCATCTCCCCGCATGGGAGATGAAACGTGTTGGTCTCCGGGTGCCATCTCTCCACAAAGGCGGATATCAGGGCACTATCCATTGTCCTATAGGCATAATCTGCCAAATTATGCTAACCGTTTGGTACGATTTTAACCTGGACGGCCTCCGATAAGCTTCTAAACGGCCAAGACACGGTTTTCTTCCCGTGACTCACAGCCCTAAGGATACGATATGTCCTCTGTATATCAAACAACATATAAAAACATAAAAAATATGAAATACATATAGATATCATATACTAAACTGGTAGCTTAAAAAAGTAATATACATATCGGGTTCTTCCTGTCACGCCCCAGAACCAGAATACTGGAGAGCGGGGGCAGACATAGCCAGCTACGTAATTCCAAAGTATGTTAATACTCTGAAATCACGTATAAGCTGTCAAGACATGGGGGTTACTCTACAAGCCATCAGTCAATCCTATGGTTTAACAATCCTAGGTATCTCAATCACCGGCAATTATACAAGAGCAAAGAGTACGATCATCATACATATAATAGTAAGGCGTCCCGAACCATATATATATGAATAATCATGAAGCCAGTATCACAGAGCTGATGACTAGCTTAGAGTGTTAGTCGTACATGATAAGGACTAGCTATAGTCTAGAATACACATACATGTTTATGCCCGTAGGCTACAATATCAAGGAAAAATACCAAAACACGAGCTAAACACGTGCTCGGGGCTAAACGTTACAAGAGGAGAATTTACATATCAGTGGGAGAATGAAGAAGAAACCCACTGAGGCACTCTGGTGCTCCGGCTGGTCACCGTCGAGTGGATGGTGCGGTAGATCCTTCGAGCTCTTCTATCAGAACCTGGCCATGCAAAACCAGTGGGGTCAGACCCCAAATAACAAGTACCACAAAGGAGGCCAAACTATGAACTTAAAACCAGCAATCATTAGCAAACAACAGGGAGTAAAAACAATAAGTAAGGGAGGATCGAGATTCGTGCAGTACCAATGCACTTATCCCGAACATAGGAAGACAGTAAGTAAAGCATCATAGAGCATAAAGTAAACTGGAGAACAGGTTAAATAAATAGAGCTAGGCAATATACGAAGAGATCATGAAGTGACAGTAAGAGAGTGACAATACAGAGTACAATTCATTAGAGTGACAATCATTGCCACCATTATCCTAGAACAATTAGGAACTGGATCTGGGAAGGTGTGATATACGATGAGATAACCATGGGACTATTCAGATAACCAGGTTACAACCCGTAAACCAAACAAGGACCGGGGTTGTAACCTTTCGTCTGAACAAAACTTGGTTTCTCCCACCATTTATCGGCAAGATAAAATAAGAAATCAGGACATGTAACAATCATGTACAAGATCAAGACAAGACTAGACTGACTGAGCTCCATCCAACATTCACGGCCAAGCAATAAGTACGGCTTGATACTTTAACTAACTAGGGTTATCACAATCCTAGTTACTAGCCATATACAATGAGATTATTCCACAGCCACAAGCCCTGCAGACCATCCAGGTTATCCAGGCGACATTTAGTACAATAAGGGTGCAACACATGACAGTGTGCTGGAAATGTGCCATACTCGTCGGCAGGCTACAAGTCCACATGCATGCCCAGATAACGGGATTGCCTGTAACTGGGAAATCTCTTATGAACTACTTGTTTATTCTAGTCATTAGCCTAGCCCAATTCAATATGACTCCCTGACCGTGGGAAATCAGGAATTCATGTCCTAGACATGATGCAAGACTAGACGGGTTCATTTGTACAAACACAATCACCCACGGTGTCAGGATACTAATTAATCCTTGTCAGGAGTGCGCCACGACGGGCCACTATCATTATCATTATTACTTATCATTTCAAATTATCATGTCAAGAATATCATGTCAAGTTATCACTGTCAATTATCATGGCAAGTTCATCATGTCAAGTTTATTTCAAGAGTGCACCACTACGGGTCATTGCCGAGTCATGTCATTTATCAAGAAGGAAGAAACTTGCACAATTAAATAATAATATATTTATAATATATATATTCTTGAAGCCAAGGAGAAACTCTACAACTTTCATGTTGGGAGTGGAAAGAAATTCTGACCACAATTCAGGCAAATAAAACATTTAAACAATCAAAGTGGGACCCATGCGGTCCAAAAGTGGGAGAACAAATATGCGGTCATAGAGAGTGGGAGGCCACCCATGCGGCCAAGAAACAATAATTAGACCATGAAATCAAATAAGACAAAAGATAGTGGGACCCTCATTAAATGCAAACTTCCACTCAAGCAAGTCAACTAAAAGAAGCTATGTGGGACCCCCCACAATTAATGCAATAAGAAAAGTTCACGTGAACCATTTAAATATTGGTTCACGTGGCCAAGCAATGATGACATATAATAAAATATATCCTGCAAGTACAGACAACTCAATAAAAGCCATGTATTCCAATATTAAATTCAAGTCCAAAAAGTACAATGGCCATGCGGCCAACAAGTGGGAAGAGGCCATGCGGCCAACACACATTTGATTGGTCAACAAATAATTCCATGCGGCTCGGCAATTAGTTGAAAGACATGCGGCTGGCAAAATGGCTAGGCAAACCGGTATATGCGGCTAAGCTATAAACAAGTATGCAAGCAAAAGCATGCATGCATTAATACAATGCATTGAAGATATGCATTAAAATATAGAGTAGAATATATATATACATTGAATATGGGTTATAATGCAAAAGTGCATTTATTAAGGGTTATAATGCATAAAGTGCCTTTTAAAGAATGACTTCACATTCTTCCCTGGAGAAGTGATGCGGCTGACTTATTATAATAATGCATTGAAATGCATTAAAAGCATAAAAATATAAGGTATAAGCCTTATAAAGCTTCAAGTCATAAGTTAGGGACTCAATTGCATAAAGCATCAAGTCATCAAAAGCCTATGCGGCTCACTCATTTAATACCCATGCGGCTCTGCTTCTCCAGAGTGTTAAAAATCAAGCATTAAAGCATAAAGGACAAAATGCTTTGAGAATGGATTAATGTTGCATCCAAAACCCATGCGGCTAGCTCCAGAACCATGCGGCTAGCAAGAATTTCTTAGGAAAATGTATGGAAAATGCATTAAGAAAGAATGCATAAAATTTCATTATAAGAAAAGTGTATTAAATGTTTTCTTTAAAGCCTATGCGGCTCATTTAGGAATAGCTATATGCGGCTGAGTACTGTTCCCATGCTGCTGAATGCTTCAGGGAATGCATTTAAAATATACATTAAAATATTGTATGCATTAAATTATATTAAAATAATACATGCATATGTGGCTGAGTGCTAAGGCCATATGCGGCTGGGAAATGCAAGGCAATTAATTAAATGGCCATGCAATTAATGCATGCTAGCAAACGTTGAATAATGGCCATGTGGCCAAGGCAATAATTAATGCTCATGCGGCTGAATTTATCCACGCGGCAGGGAAGAACACTTGCCGCATGAAATAGTCATGCGGTCTAGTACTGTTCTTCTCCTCCACTTTTCGAGGAGAAGAACACCATGAAGCCATGCTTCCAAGCTCCATAAATTCGTCATCCTGAGTCCAAATCTGAACTTCCATAAGTCAAATTTGGGCAGAATAAAATTCTCTACAACATGGAACCATCAACTAGCAAAAATATGCAAGTTTAACAGATCAAAACTTATGAAAACCGAAAGTACCACAAAGTTAGATCTACCATAATCTAGCCATCAAAATAGAAAATTCCAAGTTCTAAACATGCTTAGAATTTAACAATAAAGAGAATGGAACAAACGAAATTGAAATCGTCCAACATTCGGCAAGGTGTACTTGCCTCTCTCCAATGGCTAGGATTTGGTGGAAAAGAAATGAATGAGGGTGAATGAGGAGGGAGAGAGAAAAAGTGGCTTATATAACAAGCTCAAGTGATCTCCACCATTCATTCCTCTCCACTCAATCTAAACCATACACCTCATCTCATAAAGAACCCAACTAAACCAAACCAAGTCAAAGTGGAACCGAACCAAATAAAACCAAATCCAAGTTAAACCAAGTCATGAAAATCCTACACTTAGGAAAATTTCAAAATATCACGCAAACCGATAAATACGAAATACGGCTCAAATAAACACGTATCCGTATAAAATATCGATATAGTGAGACGGGTCTCACAACTCTCTACACCTTAGAAAAATTCCGTCCTCGGAATTTCCTGAGGCTAGTCGAGCAAGATAACAAAACAAAAGCTCCAGGAAACTCAACAATCTCAATAAATCATGCATGGCAAGTAAGTAAGTAAAACAATCAGTAATGTAAAATGCGTAAGCGGTAAATAAATGCACAAGAATAAATACAATCATGATCAAGAAGGGCTGGAGGCATATGGATCAATATGACTCCTGAGTCAGTTGTGTAGAAACCAACGTCCTCGCTGGCCTAAGCTGTCTCCCAAAATGGATAAAAGTCAAGCCTCAAGGTAAGTCAGTACCAATGACTTAGTTCAAGACATGACTCTACCCAGGACGTGTCATCGTAGTTGAAACAGATGCTTGAACTTTATCACCTGTCTCAAGATACGAAGACAGAAGCGACTGGCTGATCGGGATGGACTGACATCTCTGCTTGCATGCTGAAACTGATCCTCCATAACTGGCCTGGTTGAAGAATGCTGAGCTGCCCTCGACAAAACACGAACAAGGTAATCAGAGGGATCAAGATCAGTGCCCTTGAAAGTTGAAGGACACAAGATCAAATCATAGGAACAGGAATAATCAATGATCAAAACAGATATCAAGTCAAGTATCAGAGGTAGAGAATAATCCGAAGGAGATCAATAAGGATAATCATGATTGAGATATCTAAACATGGTAACCCCCATAAATCTAAAAATCGAGACCTGCATGGGTCACCACTAAAACCATGTCACGCCCCAGAACCAGAATACTGGAGAGCGGGGGCAGACATAGCCAGCTACGTAATCCCAAAGTATGTTAATACTCTGAAATCACGTATAAGCTGTCAAGACATGGGGGTTACTCTACAAGCCATCTGTCAATCCTATGGTTTAACAATCCTAGGTATCTCAATCACCGACAATTATACAAGAGCAAAGAGTACGATCATCATACATACAATAGTAAGGCGTCCCGAACCATATATACATGAATAATCATGAAGCCAGTATCACAGAGCTGATGACTAGCTTAGAGTGTTAGTCATACATGATAAGGACTAGCTATAGTCTAGAATACACATATCATATTTATGCCCGTAGGCTACAATATCAAGGAAAAATATCAAAACACGAGCTAAACACGTGCTCGGGGCTAAACGTTACAAGAGGAGAATTTACATATCAGTGGAAGAATGAAGAAGAAACCCACTGAGGCACTCTGGTGCTCCGGCTGGTCACCGTCGAGTGGATGGTGCGGTAGATCCTTCGAGCTCTTCTATCAGAACCTGGCCATGCAAAACCAGTAGGGTCAGACCCCAAATAGCAAGTACCACAAAGGAGGCCGAACTATGAACTTAAAACCAGCAATCATTAGCAAACAACAGGGAGTGAAAACAATAAGTAAGGGAGGATCGAGATTCGTGCAGTACTAATGCACTTATCCCGAACATAGGAAGACAGTAAGTAAAGCATCATAGAGTATAAAGTAAACTGGAGAACATGTTAAATAAATAGAGCTAGGCAATATACGAAGAGATCATGAAGTGACAGTGAGAGAGTGTGTCACTCCCCAATCCTGGAATACGTATTTTAATACGTAAACCGATAAATTATATTTACCTTGAATTTATACGATATTTATTATGCAGTATTTTTTCATGCATTTCTCCAAAATATTCGACAAAATATTATTTTCTAATTTATTTTCTGTATTCGGGCCTACAGTTTTGGCTCATTTGGGTAACCTATTCTTGGTTCACCAATGGTTCATCATGAACCCATGGGTCCAAGATCTTTATATATAACTCATCTCATTCTCTCTCCTCTCATTTACTTCCTCTCATTTATTTCCTCCACCAACCAAGGCAAGTACCAACTTGCTCAAGAGATGGATCCATAATTTTGTCAATAATTTCTTACAAAACTATTTGCCAAAATATGTTCTTCTCCTCAATCTATACTAGTTTAGAACTTGGAAATTTCTATTTTGAAGCTTTGATTTTTGTAGATCTAAGTTTTAATCATTTTCGGATTTCCTTGGTCTTGATCTATTTTCGTTGGGATTTTGTGGGTTTTGATGCTTCCATGTGGAAGAGAATTCCATTTCACCCAAGATGGAACTTTGGAAATCCGGATTTGGAGTTCGGATGGCCAAGTTGTGATGTTTTGAAGCTTTGGGTTCAACCATGGTGTTCTTGCTGTTTGGAGAAGACAGAGAGAAGTGTGCCGAGCTGCTTAGCTTACGCACACTGAGCTGCGCGTGCTCTTTAGCGCTGCGTACGCAGCCTTGAGTACGTTTCCTGTTGGAAGCGTGTCTCCCCTTGAGCCTACGTGACTTTTCACGTACGCTGCCTTGAGTGAGCCTGCGTGACTTTTCACGTACGCTGTCTTGAGTGAGCCTACGTGACTTTTCACGTACGCTGCCTTGAGTGATTGTAATGTCCTAAATTCGTGATACGTATTTAGAGTACGTATGCGTATTTTGGACCCATATTTTATTTTAGTCACGATTAGTTATCTTGGTTTATTTTGCATTGGCTTGGTTTTAATTAGCATTGATAGTTCAATTGGTTTTAATGGTTCATTGGTTTATTTTGGATTAGTGAGGCTGGGTTTATTTCATGGTTCATTTGGTTTAAATTGCTAGAGAGAGAGTTTATTGGCCTTGACTTGGTTCACCTTGGTTTATTTTGGTTTGGTCTATTTTGGTTTAACATGGAGAACCCTACCCCATTATAAATATCAACTTCTCTCTCTCTCCTTATTATTTTTCTTCATCTTCTTCCTCAAGCTTCTTCCTCTCCACCACCACCAACCTAGGCAAGTGCATCTTGCTATCACTTGAGGGCTATATTTTATTTGTTTATTAGTTTTATTAGCTTATTTTGAGCAACATTAGAACTTGGATTTTCTCCATTTGGAGCTTAGAATTTTATAGATCTAGATTTGAAGTATTTTCGGATTTTGGTGGATTTGATCTATAAAACTTGTTTATTTTCATGTTTTGATTGTTCTATGTGGAAGAGAATTAAATTTTACACAATTTAGACCCTTGCAAAGTTGGATTTGGACTTAATTTGACCTAGTTGTGGTCCTTGGAATTTCTGAGTTCTATGGCTTTTTCTCTCGGTTTGGGGAAGAAGACCCATGTTCCCGAGCGCAATCCAGTCCAGCGCTCTTTAGCGCTGGCGCAAACCAGTTAGCCCAGCACTCTTTAGTGCTGGCGCAATCTAGCCTCGCGCAGCTCATTTTGGCGCAATCTAGCCTCGCGCAGCTCGTTTTGGCGCAATCTAGCCTCGTGCAGCTCGTTTTGGCGCAATCCAGCCAGCGCAGCTCGCCCTGGCGCAATCCATTCTCTGCGCAATCCGGTGTGTGCGCAATCTAGTGTGTGCGCAATCCGATCCCTGCGCAACCCGACTCAGCGCGGCTCAGCTCTTGCGCAGTTCATCTTCTGCGCAAACTGACCTAGCGCAATCCATTTCCCTGCGCGCTTGACCCAGCGCAGTCCAGCCCCTGCGCAATCCAACTCTCGCGCAGTTCATCCCTTGCACACTGTAACCCCTGCGCAATCCATTGTCCATGTTGATTTTGTTTTAATCCTCTAGGCTTGGCTTCTCTTCTATGGATTGGAGTTTTGAGATCTTGTTTCACATGACACGACTGCTTGACCCAACACAACCTGGCACGATTTTTGATGAATTGCTTATGACTAATAGGGTTTCTGATTTCTGTGATTTATGATCCGGGTACCTTCTGATCTTCTTGATAGTGACCCGATGGGATGCACACTTGACTTGTAACCGGTGATTCATATTAGTCCTGTATATGGATATTTTATTAGATATTTTATGCCCATTTTATTTCCTTACGCCTTTTGTCATGAACTTGATAATCACGAATTTATTTAATATGTTTGGAATGATAACTTGACATGATTGGCTTGACATGATAGACTTGATATGACAACCTGACTTGATGATGACCCGTAGTGGTACGCTCTCGACCAGTAACCTGACATGACATGATAGTGGCCCGTCGTGGCGCACTCCTGACTAGTATACTTGACCGGATAACCTGACATGTTAAATCTCGATAAGCCGTTGCGGCGGCTACTTGACATAACATGACCTGTATAATGACTTGACACCGTGGGCGATTGTGCTTGTATAAATGAACCAGTCTTGTCTCGCATCATTTCTAGGGCATGGACCCCTGAGTACCACGGTCAGGGGTACATATTGAAATAAACTAAGGTTAATAACTAGAATAATCTACTAGTCATGAAGAGATGTTCCCCAGTTACAGGCGACCCCGTTATTCCGGCCGCAAATGTTTGGACTTGTAGCCTGCCGACGAGTAGGGCACATTTCCAGCCCACTGTCATGTGGGGCACTCTCGATTGTCACTTTAATGATTGAACTCTATTGTCTTGCACTCTCCCTCTATTGACACTTTAATGATTGAACTCTCTGGATTGTCACTATAATGATTGCCTGGATAACCTGGGTAGCTACAGGGCCTGTGACTACTTGGAGCATCTCATTGCATCTTGCTAGTAACTAGGATTGTGATAACCCTAGTTAGTTAATGTAGAAAGCCGTAGGCAATGATTGGCCGTGATTGATTGGATGGAGTCTAGTCCAGTTTAGTATTGTCTAGAAGTGATCGATTGCAAGATTGTACCAGCATGATTGAATGATTGTCACTCCAGATTGTCACTATAATGCTTGAACACTATTGTCACTCCAGATTGTACTATCCTGATTGTACCCTTCATTGCCACTTTCATCAATGTCTTCTTTTCATATATATTGTCCAGCTATATTTTATTTAACATGATGCTTCTCTTAATTATTGTCTCTGATTGGGACAAGTGCATTGGTAGTGCGCGAACCCCAATCTGTGTTACTTATTATTTTTTTACATGTTGAATGCTAATGATTTGCTGGTTTTAGTCCCTAAGTGAAGCCTCCTTTGTGGCACTTGCTCTTTCTGGGGTCTGACCCAGCTGGTTTTGTATGGCCAGATACAGGAGCAGCACCAAAGGATCTCCCTGCTTTCCAGTCCGATGGTGGTCACCAGGCGTAACCAGAGCATCGAGTGGGTTTCTTTTGTTCTCCCACTGTAATATTGTAAATTATTCTTTTGAGGCGTTTAGTCGACGAGCAAGTGTTAGCTCGATTGTACTTACTGTCTGCCTACGGGCTGTAACATGATTGACAAGCCCCGGGGGTTGATCATGTATGACTGAACTCTTGCTAGTCCTTACATTTTGTACGACTAGCTTCATGATCATCTGGATATGTAATGTTTGGGACGCCTTACAATTGTATATTTAGTGATCTGATATCTTGTGATTATTATTAGTTGGTTGAGATTGAGACAATAGGCTATTTTATGACCTTAAGAGACTGATGGATTGTAGTGAAACCCTCACATATCTAGACAGCCGTGACCGTATGGTGAGATAGATTCCATTTCATCATACGTAGCTGGCTATGTCCGCCCCCGCTCTCCAGTATTCTGGTTCTGGGGCGTGACAGTGATCCTGCGTGACTTTTCACGTACGCTGCCTTGAGTGAGCCTGCGTGACTTTTCACGTATGCTGCCTTGAGTGAGCCTGCGTGACTTTTCACGTACGCTGCCTTGAGTGAGCCTGCGTGACTTTTCACGTACGCAGCTCCCCTTGAGCGTGCGTGCTTTTGTGCGTACGCTTTTGTCCCGAGCATGATATGAGCATTAATGTGACCCCGGAGAACAAAGTGTTCCTACCCGATACATGTACCTGAATGTCCCAGTTCTTGTTCATGCTCGACAAATGACTCGTAACTCCACGTGGCGTATTTGCAATGATGTATTACACTAAGGAGGGTAGCACATGTTGACATACTGATTGACATGGATCCTCTTTGGGGTACTCGTACTAAAGTACGACTTTAGGAGGATAATCATGCAGGCCACAACATGTGAGTCCAAGATTTCACCTAGGGTTAAATTAGGCAACTAAACATACTAGATGCATGGGGAGGGCAAAATCTCGAGATCGTGTTACACCAGCCGCCTTGAGATATTGTCTCGACGCGCCGGCTGGTCTCCACGGATACTGTGTCATCTACAACGAGTGGATGACTGTATCCGATTAATTCCTGCTATATATTATATGTTTTAGCAAGGTGGCCTTACGAGGGACCTGTGCTCAATCATACCTGTCTACACGAACCCCTGGGTTGGCTAGCCTTGCTGGAAAGATACGATCTGAGGATTTTCTAAATAACATGATACGAGGATAACCTCGTCCCACTAGAAACTCGTAGGCTTGATTGGCCGTGAAAACGACTTGCTTGTGTCCTATTACCTTCCGTGAATAACTGAGGAAAGCGGACTGTCATGGTACGTGATCCAACCCATGTTCTTGTTTGATTGTTGGGTTGGTTATCGTACTATGACCGGCTGTGGACCGAAGTTATGAACGGAAGACTTATTATGGTTGTGAAGTGTTACTTCTGTGAATGACTGAGGAACATGGTCTATCATGGTACAAGATCCAACCCATGTTCTTGTTTGATTGTTGGGTTGGATATTGTGCTGCGATAGGCTATCGACCAAAGTCATGATCAGGAGATTTTCTTGTTTATACCGTTTAACTTATGTGAAAGTTATAGAGTACGACACGTCCCGACTCCATGCGGCACCTTTTGTCCTTGTTTGGTTGTAAGGGTGCCATATGGGTTCGAAGATGTTGCGCTACTCTATAATAGTAGCATAAGTATTACTATTATCAATCATTCTATTAACTGGGTTTTTAATCTTAACTCTTGTGCCCCTTTGGCGGTACTTGCTATTCGGGACTGACCCCGCTGGTTTTGTGTGGTCAGATCTCGTAGCGGAGCCGGAGGACACGATCTTCCTTCCTGACATCCATGGTGCATACTAGGAGCATGGCGGTCCGGGGACTCGAGTGGGTTTCTTCTCCACCACTCCTGTTTATACTTTTGCGGCGTTTAGCCACCGACACCTGTTAGCCGGATTACTCGATATTTTGTGTCAGTACATAATTGTAATTAAACAGACTGCAGCTGTGTATAATTTTGTACTTTTGACTCTCTGAGATAGCTAAATTATAAAGCTAGTCTCTCATGACCATTTTGATGAAGCGTCGGGGACGCCTTACTGCTTTATCTTTAATGTTAATTTAATTGCTGATGTGACTTGATTGATTGAGACATAAAACTCTGTGGGACCATAGGAGACTTGATTGTAGCATGTACCCCCTAGTCTCTCGACAGCCACGATCGCCGTATGACATTACGTACCTCATATGGAGTAGCTGGCCTAGTCCATCTCCGTATTTCGGTACTGGGGCGTGACAGAGTGACAATACAGAGTACAATTCATTAGAGTGACAATCATTGCCACCATTATCCTAGAACAATTAGGAACTGGATCTGGGAAGGTGTGATATACGATAAGATAACCATAGGACTATTCAGATAACCAGGTTATAACCCGTAAACCAAACAAGGACCGGGGTTGTAACCCTTCGTCTGAACAGAACTTGGTTTCTCCCACCATTTATCGGCAAGATAAAATAAGAAATCAGGACATGTAACAATCATGTACAAGATCAAGACAAGACTAGACTGACTGAGCTCCATCCAACATTCACGGCCAAGCAATAAGTACGGCTTGATACTTTAACTAACTAGGGTTATCACAATCCTAGTTACTAGCCATATACAATGAGATTATTCCACAGCCACAAGTCCTGCAGACCATCCAGGCGACATTTAGTACAATAAGGGTGCAACACATGACAGTGTGCTGGAAATGTGCCCTACTCGTCGGCAGGCTACAAGTCTACATGCATGCCCAGATAACGGGATTGCCTGTAACTGGGAAATCTCTTATGAACTGCTTGTTTATTCTAGTCATTAGCCTAGCCCAATTCAATATGACTCCCTGACCGTGGGAAATCAGGAATTCATGTCCTAGACATGATGCAAGACTAGACGGGTTCATTTGTACAAACACAATCACCCACGGTGTCAGGATACTAATTAATCCTTGTCAGGAGTGTGCCACGACGGGCCACTATCATTATCATTATTACTTATCATTTCAAATTATCATGTCAAGAATATCATGTCAAGTTATCACTGTCAATTATCATGGCAAGTTCATCATGTCAAGTTTATTTCAAGAGTGCACCACTACGGATCATTGCCGAGTCATGTCATTTATCAAGAAGGAAGAAACTTGTACAATTAAATAATAATATATTTATAATATATATATTCTTGAAGCCAAGGAGAAACTCTACAACTTTCATGTTGGGAGTGGAAAGAAATTCTGACCACAATTCAGGCAAATAAAACATTTAAACAATCAAAGTGGGACCCATGCGGTCCAAAAGTGGGAGAACAAATATGCGGTCATAGAGAGTGGGAGGCCACCCATGCGGCCAAGAAACAATAATTAGACCATGAAATCAAATAAGACAAAAGATAGTGGGACCCTCATTAAATGCAAACTCCCACTCAAGCAAGTCAACTAAAAGAAGCTATGTGGGACCCCCCACAATTAATGCAATAAGAAAAGTTCACGTGAACCATTTAAATATTGGTTCACGTGGCCAAGCAATGATGACATATAATAAAATATATCCTGCAAGTACAGGCAACTCAATAAAAGCCATGCATTCCAATATTAAATTCAAGTCCAAAAAGTACAATGGCCATGCGGCCAACAAGTGGGAAGAGGCCATGCGGCCAACACACATTTGATTGGTCAACAAATAATTCCATGCGGCTCGGCAATTAGTTGAAAGGCATGTGGCTGGCAAAATAGCCAGGCAAACCGGTATATGCGGCTGTGCTATAAACAAGTATGCAAGCAAAAGCATGCATGCATTAATACAATGCATTGAAGATATGCATTAAAATATAGAGTAGAATATATATATACATTGAATATGTGCTATAATGCAAAAGTGCATTTATTAAGGGTTATAATGCATAAAGTGCCTTTTAAAGAATGACTTCACATTCTTCCCTGGAGAAGTGATGCGGCTGACTTATTATAATAATGCATTGAAATGCATTAAAAGCATAAAAATATAAGGTATAAGCCTTATAAAGCTTCAAGTCATAAGTTAGGGACTCAATTGCATAAAGCATCAAGTCATCAAAAGCCTATGCGGCTCACTCATTTAATACCCATGCGGCTCTGTTTCTCCAGAGTGTTAAAAATCAAGTATTAAAGCATAAAGGACAAAATGCTTTGAGAATGGATTAATGTTGCATCCAAAACCCATGCGGCTAGCTCCAGAACCATGCGGCTAGCAAGGATTTCTTAGGAAAATGTATGGAAAATGCATTAAGAAAGAATGCATAAAATTTCATTACAAGAAAAGTGTATTAAATGTTTTCTTTAAAGCCTATGCGGCTCATTTTGGAATAGCTATATGCGGCTGAGTACTGTTCCCATGCTGCTGAATGCTTCAGGAAATGCATTTAAAATATACATTAAAATATTGTATGCATTAAATTATATTAAAATAATACATGCATATGTGGCTGAGTGCTAAGGCCATATGCGGCTGGAAAATGCAAGGCAATTAATTAAATGGCCATGCAATTAATGCATGCTAGCAAACGTTGAATAATGGCCATGTGGCCAAGGCAATAATTAATGCTCATGCGGCTGGATTTATCCATGCGGCAGGGAAGAACACTTGCCGCATGAAATAGTCATGCGGTCAAGTACTGTTCTTCTTCTCCACTTTTCGAGGAGAAGAACACCATGAAGCCATGCTTCCAAGCTCCATAAATTCGTCATCCTGAGTCCAAATCTGAACTTCCATAAGTCAAATTTGGGCAGAATAAAATTCTCTACAACATGGAACCATCAACTAGCAAAAATATGCAAGTTTAACAGATCAAAACTTATGAAAACCGAAAGTACCACAAAGTTAGATCTACAACAATCTAGCCATCAAAATGGAAAACTCCAAGTTCTAAACATGCTTAGAATTTAACAATAAAGAGAATGGAACAAACGAAATTGAAATCGTCCAACATTCGGCAAGGTGTACTTGCCTCTCTCCAATGGCTAGGGTTTGGTGGAAAAGAAATGAATGAGGGTGAATGAGGAAGGAGAGAGAAAAAAGTGGCTTATATAACAAGCTCAAGATCTCCACCATTCATTCCTCTCCACTCAATCTAAACCATACACCTCATCTCATAAAGAACCCAACTAAACCAAACCAAGTCAAAGTGGAACCGAACCAAATAAAACCAAATCCAAGTTAAACCAAGTCATGAAAATCCTACACTTAGGAAAATTTCAAAATATCACGCAAATCGATAAATACGAAATACGGCTCAAATAAACACGTATCCGTATAAAATACCGATACAGTGAGACGGGTCTCATACTTCCATATTGCATATGCAATATGGTTCTCAAAAGAAGCCAACATTGAGCAACCTGGCGGACGGACATGCGGCTCAGAAGGACCGGCCTCCTCAGATGGAGCAGAACCACCTTGACGTGGCGGACGGACATGCGGCTCAGAAGGACCACCCTCCTCAGATGGAGCAGAACCACTTTGACGTGGTGGTAGGAGTTGGCTAATTGGCACGTCGTCGTCATCACTGGAAGAAGGAGTACGAGCTCGTTGCTTCGACCAAGCTTGTGGTCCCGGTGGCGGTCTCCGTGTCCCAGACTGACCTTGGCGTGCCAGTTCGGAAATTGTAATCGGACGCTCAAGAGGACGTTCCGCCCGCTTTGACGCGGTGGGGCGTATTCTTTTTCGTGCGTCCGGAGGACTGTTACCCCTATAGAACAATGGATTGTGCGACCGTACAGTTAATAAATAATGTAAACTAAAATAGAACTGTTACCCCCTATCCCCCACTCCCAGACCACAACTAAAACTGAGTACAGTAGGACTGCCAGGCATGTGGCAGTCCAATTGCACACAAGGACTGCCACAGTCCTGGCAGTCCTCTATTGAAAGAGGACTGCCAGGACTATGGCAGTCCTCTATTGAAAGAGGACTGCCAGAACTCTGGCAGTTCTTGTTTACATGTGGACTGCCACATGCTTGGCAGTCCTACTGTACTCAGGGCCAACAGACAAACGACTCGCTAGTTTGTCATTTTCTAGGGTTAGGGTTTGAAGAAAAATTGTGGATTTGTCGTGTTCGAAAATGCCATTCTTAAACCCTAAAGACATTCTAAACCTAAATTATCAAAAGTTTTTAGACAATTAAAACTATTCTAGGGTTTCGAATAGAATGTAGAAAATTATAGAAAAAATTAGGAAAGAACATACCTAGAATCCGATTTCTTCGACTTGCATGTCATCTCGTCGAATGTAGGAGTGTTCTTGAAAGAAATTTGGTGGAGGAATTAGGATTAGAGTGGTGGAGGAGAAGAGACTAGGGTTTTGGGAGAGGGAGAGAGAGCTCTTTTTTTTTCTTTTGGAGGAGAGAGAGAGGAAATTGGGATTTGGGGAGGAAATGAGAGTTTGGGGGGTTGGGCTGCCCCCTAGTAAAATGTGGGTTGTCCCCTAGTAAAATCTCCACTTTTTGGTCTGTCCCCTAAGTAAGGGCTGCCCCCTAGTAGAAGTTGTGGTGCCCCTAAAAAAACCAAAAACAAACAACATTCTCAACTAAAAAAAATCGAGCTCCTCCTCCACGACGGCGTCAGTGACACCGACGTCGTCGTAGACGGCGACGCGGGCGTCGGCGTCCACCGGTGCATCCTCGCCGCCAGGAGCAAGGTCTTCCTCGGCCTCTTCGCAAGGTCCGCCACCGCCGGAGGTGCCGAGAGGCCAAGTTACCGGGCGGAGGAGCTGCTTCCGCCCGGCGCCCGGCTCGGGAAGGAGACGTTCATGGTGTTTCTCGCGTATATGTACACGGGGAAGCTCAGGCAGGCCCCGCGGGAGGCGGCCGCGTGCGTGAACCCCACGTGCGCGCACGATGCGTGCTGCCCTGCTGTCGGGTTCACGGTGGAGATGATGTACGCCGCGGCCGCAGCCGTGTTCGAAGTCCCGGAGCAGTTTTGGATCGCAGTTCTAGCCCGCCGGCCATGTGGGAGGGGGCCCCAGAATTTCGGAGGTGGGCCCCAAAGAGTGCAGGGGGCAAATGGGGGTGTGACACGTCTGTGAGGACGCAGCTCCCCCCGCGGACCAAAAAGAGTTTTCCTTTTTTTTTTTACTTAGTATACTTTGTATCTGCCTGCTTCCTAGTTGTAGAGTCTTGTAGTACATGTTAGAAGACTTCAAGGTACTTAGGACACCCCCTTCATATGTAATAGTAACCCATAGATTTATAAGATGCTATAGACATGAATTTGTTCATGTACAACAACGACAACGATGACATGGAGACAAAGTCATCTCCTCAGTCCTCACTAAGTGTCTATTAAAGTTTTGGATTTAGTTAGAAAAATTGTAATAATGAGGTTGGATTCAGAGAATTTTATTAAATATTTAGATGGTGTTTCATTTTAACAACATTAAGCTATAGGAAATATGGTGCTATAGGGAAGGTTGGATTCAGTGTCAAACACTACATGCTGATGTTTTACCACCACCGGGAATCTCGAATCTTCTTAATGGGTTGGATTAAAAAATTCTTCTTGTATCTGGTTGATCGTGGTATTCCTGTCCGCACGAACACACTTGAGAGGGGCAAGGAGAACCCTTGGTCGTCGGTTTTTTGTTCTTTTTTGTGTGTGTGTGGGGGGGGAGGGGGGCCTAGGGGGCATCGGACGGGCATCAGACGCCTAGCGCCTAGGCGGCCTTTTCAATTGAGCGGTCTTTGTTTAGGCCTTATAGTAGACTCTTGTGTTGTTTGGCTCTTTGTTCAAGATTTTTACTGCTTGTCTTCTTTGTATGTCCTTATTACCATTGGAATAATATAACTATTTAATCCTCAACCCTCACCCAAACTCTGGAGTTTTGGAGTAATGGCAAGGATTTTATACTTGAGCCTTTGCAACAACAACAACAACAAAAGCTTATCCTGGTTGTTCAAATCTTTTCTTCCATTCAACTTTGTTAATGGCCGTGTCCTCCGCAACACTAACAAAAACCATATCCTTCTTTAAAACTTCGATCCATGTTCGTTTAGACCCATTTCTAGTCCTAGTGTGCCCTCTAACTACTATCTTATCGCCCCTTACAGAGCATTCATTGGTTTGTATTGCATATGTACAAACCCACTTTAGACGATCTTGTTTCATCTTGTCCTCAATTGGCACTACCGCCATATTTTAGCCCTCGTCATGACACTAAAACTACAGCATTGTGGTGAGAGTTGAGGATTAAATATTTATATTACTCCAACATGTTGCCCATGTTATGGGCAATGTTCTAAATGGCGTCGTAGGCATCCGCCTAGGCGGTCGTGAGGCGCCAGGCGGAGGCTCACCGCCCCAAGTTCTAGGTTGGCGGTGGCTTAGGCGTTGTGGCGGTTTGTGGCGGCTTGTGGCGGCAGATGTGACGGCCAGGCGGCGATGAGGCGGCTGGGAGGCATTGAGGCGGTGGGGAGGCGGTCGTAAGCGGTCCAGCAAAAAAAAAGCCCATCACACGAACAGTCGGCCCATCCCATCCGCCGAAGGTCCATCCCATCAACTTCGGAAGTTCCTCCCCATCTCATCAACAAAAAAAAATATTGAAAGAGAAGAAGCATACACAACACAAGTGCTCAGACGTGAAGGATAAGCAACACAGCAGCAACATCTTCTCCGGCGAGTCGGCGACCAGCTTCTCCGACGGCGACCGGCTTCTCTAGTGGCGACCGACTTCTCCGGCGGCGACCAGCGACGGCCAGGTATGAGCACGCAGCATGCTTCCTTTTGTTTCTCTCACTGTGACTCTCCATCTCCCTTTCTCTTTTGGATATTCTTTTGGATATTGAAAATTTGAGAGAATGAACTGATGTTTAGTCTCTCTCTCTCTCCATGTTCCTTTATATTTTTTTCACTGACCGATTCCATCTTCTATGTTCTGTAGCACTACTGTTCTGTGAATTTTTTTAAAAAAGTTTGAGTGGCACCCCACTTACATTATCTATATTCGTAGTGCACCCTGTCACGCCCAGAACCAGAATACTGGAGAGCGGGGGCAGACATAGACAGCTACGTATAATGAAATGGAATCTATCTCACCATACGGTCACGGCTGTCTAGATATGTGAGGGTTTATCTACAAGTCATTAGTCTCTTAAGGTCATATATTATCCTATTGTCTCAATCTCAACCAACTAAATATAATCACAAGATATAGATCACCAAATATACAATTGTAAGGCGTCCCAAACATTACATATCCAGATGATCATGAAGCTAGTCGTACAAAATGTAAGGACTAGCAAGAGTTAAGTCATACATGATCAACCTCGAGTTGCCAATCATGATTACAGCCCGTAGGCAGACAGAAGTAAAGTGCATCGAGCTAACAAGTGCTCGTCGACTAAACGCTTCAAAGAATAATGTACAATAGAGTGGGAGGACAAAAGAAACCCACTCGTTGCCCTGGTTACGCCTGGCGGTCACCATCGGGCTGGAAGACAGGTAGATCCTTTGCTGCTGCTCCGGTATCTGGCCATACAAAACCAGCTGGGTCAGACCCCAGAAAGAGCAAGTACCACAAAGGAGGCCACAAAATAAGAACTAAAGCCAGCAAATTAGCACAATAATATAATTACATAATAAGAGACAGTAATTTAAGAAAAAGCATGATAGGTGAATATAAAAGACAATCTTGTACAGAATCGATAAAAGACAGAACATATGGAAAAGCATGACAGGATGATATACGATGAGATAACCATGGGACTATTCAGATAACCAGGTTACAACCCGTAAACCAAACAAGGACCGAGGTTGTAACCCTTCGTATGAACAGAACTTGGTTTCTCCCACCATTTATCGGCAAGGTAAATATAAGAAATCTGGTCATACAATTATTCATGATATAGAATTAAGATAAAGCACGAGTAATCATGTCATGTCAGAAATTGTACAGGATCAGGACGAGACAAGGCTGGACTAGACTCTATCCAATCAATCACGGCCAAGCAATAAATACGGCTTGCTACTTTAACTAACTAGGATTATCACATGCCTAGTTACTAGCAAGATGCAATGAGAATTCCAAGTCCGGTTACCTGTTTGTTACTACCTGAGTGATCCCAGCAAGAAAAGAAAAAGATAGCAGGGTATAGCAGACACACTGTAGTAAGATACATGTGTCCTAAGGTACCACACTCGACGGCGGGCTGGAAGTGCGCTCATCTCGACGGATAGCAACAAATCCCAAGTATATATATATATAAGGCCGGGACCAAAGGGGCAACGGATAACTGAGAAATTCTCTATGAACTATTTGATCAATCTAGTCATTAATCCTAGCCATATTCAGTATGAATCCCTGACCGTGGGAAACCAGGGATTCATGTCCTAGACATGATGCAAGACAAGACAGGTTCATTTGTACAAACACATACACCCACGGTGTCCAGGCCATTTATTCTTCTCAAGTCGTGTTAGCCGTCGCAACAACATTTAGTTATCAAGTCATGTTACAAGTCAGGGGTGCATCGCCACGGTCACTATCAAGTTATCACGTCATGTTACAAGTCAGGAGTACGCCGCCACGGGCCACTATCAAGTTATCACGTCATGTTACAAGTCAGGAGTGCGCCGCCACGGGCCACTATCAAGTTATCAAGTCACAAGGATTAATTACAAGTTACAAGTTAGGTGTGCACCCACCGGGTCACTATCAAGGAGATCAGAGAATACCAGGATCATAATTCACAGAAAATCCCGAGAACCGAACTAGTCATAACCAATTACTTAAAAATCGTGTTAGGCCGTGTCGGGTCAAGATAGTCGTGCTGTGTTGAACAGATCTCAGAAAAACCCTATCCACAAAAGAGAAACCAAGTCGAGAAATAAAACCAATACTCCATGAGCCAATGGGTTACGCAAGGGGTCAGGGGGTTGGGCGTACGCGCAAGAGCACGCACGCAGGGGGAGCATACACGCAAAAAGCACGCACGCAGGGGAGCATACACGCAAAAGCACGCACGCAGGTGAGCATACACGCAAAAAGCACGCACGCAGGGGAGCATCGTACGCACAAAAGCACGCACGCAGGGGGAAGTGTACGCTCAAAAGCACGCACGCAGGGGGAAGCGTACGCTCAAAAGCACGCACGCAGGGGGAAGCGTACGCTTAAAAGCACGCACGCAGGGGGAAGCGTACGCTCAAAAGCATACACGCAGGGGGAAGCGTACGCTCAGGACATGCGTACGCTCAAGTCTGCGTACCAGGGCACGCTCAAGTCTGCGTACGCAAGAGACACGCTTCCAACAGGAAGCGTACCCAAGTTTGCGTACGCAAGAGACACGCTTCTAACAGGAAGCGTACCCAAGTCTGCGTACGCAGCGCTAAAGAGCGCGTGCAGCTCAGTGGCGTAAGCTAAAAAGCTCTGCACACTGCTCACTGTCTTCTCCAAGCCAGCAAGAACTCTATGGTTGAACCCAAAGCTTCAAAAGTTCATAACTTGGTCATCCGAACTCCAAATCCGGATTTCCAAAGTTCTAACTTGGGTGAAATTGAATTCTCTTCCACATGGAAACATCAAAACCCATAAAAATCCAACTTAAATGGATCAAAACCATGTAAATCCAAAAATAGAGAAAACTTAGATCTAGAACAATGAAGACTCCAAATCACAAAATGCCAAGTTCTAATGTTGATCTCCATGGCCTAATCTAGCTAATGGACAAATAAAAATAGGGTTCTCATGTGGTGGCAAGGTGCACTTGCCTATGGGTTGGGAGAGTTGTGTGGAGGAAGAAGAAGAAGAAGAAGAAGAAATTTTAATGGAGGGAAGTAATGAGGAGAGAGAGAAGGTTGGTAGAGTTTTAATGAGGGTGGGATGTGGTGTGTTGAGGGTGGAGCATAGGCTAAGGTGTTCCAATACACATTAAACCAAACCAAAATAACCCAAACCAATTAAAATCGAGCCATGCCAAAACCCAAAATACGAAAAATACCGAAATTCCACAAGTTGAGAAAAAATAAAAATACATGCCAAAAATCCAGATACGAGTATAAATACGAAATACGGGAAATACGAAAAATAAGGGTGACAACTCTATCCACCTTAAAAGAATTCCGTCCGCGGAATTTAATCAAGGAGCTAGAGATTGCCACGACAAGCTATACTAAGCACAGGCAAGCTACACTAAGCAGTTCAATCATACAATCATACAATGCAAGCAAGAAAGGAAAAACGTAAGGCATAAGGAAGACATAATACCTTATGAGTCAAACAAGTCGGGATATCGTGATCGGATGTCATCCTCACACTCCCACGTTTGACTCTCCCAAGGAGCGATGAACTCAAGCCACGCGAACTAAACTGATAGTCTTGCGCTTGAGGTCTCTCCCCTTGGTCAAACAGGGACACGGGCCTTTCCTCATACGAAAAGGTTGGTACTAATAACCGTTTTCGAATGATCTAGGACATGGCTCGGGTCCGGGATATACCGTTGTAATTAGGACACATGAAATATGATACGTGTCCCGCATAACAACGGCGGAAAGTAAGACAATAGGACACAGATACCTCTCTGTCGATTCTGGATCTGGGCCTGGGCCAGGGCGAACTGCTGAGGCCTCTGTTGCTGGAAGGCCTGGGCTTGAGACGGCAATGGACCCGGGAACGGGAGCTGCTGTGGTTGGTGAACTGGAGCTGGTTCTGGTGCTGGTGTCATAACCGAGGGACTAGTTACTGTCGACGATGATTTATTTCTGAACGGACAAGATCCTATCATGTGGCCTGGCGAACCACAAACCAAGCAGAATCCCTGTACTCTACGGCACTCAGTAACAACATGCCCGGGCCTCCCGCAATGAGAACAACACGTTGCGAAAGGCCGCTTCTGCTTCTGCTGCTGGGGATAGGTCAGGGCAGAATGCTGTAAGAAGGTAACCGAATCTGTCCTCGTAGCTCCAATGGTCAAGGCCCTAGCTGCTGGGGCTGGTGCTGAGGATTGGTTCATCTGGTCGTGAGACCGCTTCCGATCTCCGGTCCGGTCCGCTATCCTTCGGGAAGTGTACTCATGCCTCCTCGTTGCTCGCAAGACGGCATCAAAAGTTCTGTGCTCGAACTGCTCTACTGCCAATAAAATCTTCAAGTGGAGCCCCTGCTGAAATCGCTGTGCTCTGTCTAGCTCGGTTGCCACCAAGGTGGGAGCAAACCGACTCAACCTTGAAAACTCGGCCGCATATCCGTCGACCATCCTGCTCATCTGCTTGAGCTTACTAAACCTGGCCTGCAGGTCATATCTAGCCACTGCGTCGAAGTACTTGGTCTGGAACATATTACTGAATACCGCCCACATGACAGGCGTACCCAAACTCGCTGCTTGCATAGCCCACCAGCTGCGGGCTAGATCTAGTAACTGCAGGCGCACCACTGCCACCTTCTCTGCTTCAGGGGTCCTGGCTGCCTCCAAGATAACTTCAATGTCCTGTAGCCAGGCATCTGCAGCAATAGCATCCTCGCTGCCGTCGAAGAAGGGAGGGTTCAGGCGCTTGAAATTGTTGACCGCACTATTCCCTCGAGGACCACTTCCGCTCATAGCTTCTTGTACTGCTTGCTGCAAGGCATCACCTCGACGGTCCTGAGATGCAAGCAACTCACGGATGAGTCCTATCAAGACCCCATCCTCTGACCCTGTTGGCTGAACTGGCTGGACTGGGGGCACTGGTTCTCCAGAAGGCATGGCTCGAGAGGCGGCTGCTGAGGACTGATCTTGATCTTCTTGCTGTTGCTGGGCTGCCGGCCGAACTTCTTCTGGCTGATCAACAGGAGCGATGCCGCTGAAGTAATAACATCAGGAATATTAAGGAAGGACCAGGATAGAACAATGATGCAAGCATGTTATCAAGTCAGGGATTCAAGGAGATAAGAAGATACGAGTGGAGATCAAAGGCGAGTACAGATTGAGACATCTATCTGGTAAACCCTCACATTTCTTGATTGACAAGACCTGTATGGGCTACCACTTAAACCATGTCACGCCCCAGAACCAGAATACTGGAGAGCGGGGGTAGACATAGCCAGCTACGTATAATGAAATGGAATCCATCTCACCATACGATCACGACTGTCTAGATATGTGAGGGTTTATCTACAAGCCATTAGTCTCTTAAGGTCATATATTATCCTATTGTCTCAATCTCAACCAACTAAATATAATCACAAGATATAGATCACCAAATATACAATTGTAAGGCGTCCCAAACATTACATATCCAGATGATCATGAAGCTAGTCGTACAAAATGTAAGGACTAGCAAGAGTTAAGTCATACATAATCAACCTCGAGTTTCCAATCATGATTACAGCCCGTAGGCAGACAGAAGTAAAGTGCATCGAGCTAACAAGTGCTCGTCGGCTAAACGCCTCAAAGAATAATGTACAATAGAGTGGGAGGACAAAAGAAATCCACTCGTTGCCCTGGTTACGCCTGGCGGTCACCATCGGGCTGGAAGACAGGTAGATCCTTTGCTGCTGCTCCGGTATCTGGCCATACAAAACCAGCTGGGTCAGACCCCAGAAAGAGCAAGTGCCACAAAGGAGGCCACAAAATAAGAACTAAAGCCAGCAAATTAGCAAAATAATATAATTACATAATAAGAGACAGTAATTTAAGAAAAAGCATGATAGGTGAATATAAAAGACAATCTTGTACAGAATCGATAAAAGACAGAACATATGGAAAAGCATGACAGGATGATATACGATGAGATAACCATGGGACTATTCAGATAACCAGGTTACAACCCGTAAACCAAACAAGGACCGAGGTTGTAACCCTTCGTCTGAACAGAACTTGGTTTCTCCCACCATTTATCGACAAGGTAAATATAAAAAATCTGGTCATACAATTATTCATGATATAGAATTAAGATAAAGCACGAGTAATCATGTCATGTCAGAAATTGTACAGGATCAGGACGAGACAAGGCTGGACTAGACTCCATCCAATCAATCACGGCCAAGCAATAAATACGGCTTGCTACTTTAACTAACTAGGGTTATCACAGGCCTAGTTACTAGCAAGATGCAATGAGAATTCCAAGTCCGGTTACATGTTTGTTACTACCTGAGTGATCCCAGCAAGAAAAGGAAAAGATAGCAGGGTATAGCAGACACACTGTAGTAAGATACATGTGTCCTAAGGTACCACACTCGACGGCTGGCTGGAAGTGCGCTCATCTCGACGGATAGCAACAAATCCCAAGTATATATATATATAAGGCCGGGACCAAAGGGGCAACGGGTAACTGGGAAATTTTTCATGAACTATTTGATCAATCTAGTCATTAATCCTAGCCATATTCAGTATGAATCCCTGACCGTGGGAAACCAGGGATTCATGTCCTAGACATGATGCAAGACAAGACAGGTTCATTTGTACAAACACATACACCCACGGTGTCCAGACCATTTATTCTTGTCAAGTCGTGTTAGCCGTCGCAACAACATTTAGTTATCAAGTCATGTTACAAGTCAGGGGTGCACCGCCACGGTCACTATCAAGTTATCACGTCATGTTACAAGTCAGGAGTGCGCCGCCACGGGCCACTATCAAGTTATCACGTCATGTTACAAGTCAGAAGTGCGCCGCCACGGGCCACTATCAAGTTATCAAGTCACAAGAATTAATTACAAGTTACAAGTTAGGTGTGCACCCACCGGGTCACTATCAAGGAGATCAGAGAATACCAGGATCATAATTCACAGAAAATCCCGAGAACCGAACTAGTCATAACCAATTACTTAAAAATCATGTTAGGCCGTGTCGGGTCAAGATAGTCGTGCCGTGTTGAACAGATCTCAGAAAAACTCTATCCACAAAAGAGAAACCAAGTCGAGAAATAAAACCAATACTCCAAGAGCCAATGGGTTAAGCAAGGGGTCAGGGGGTTGGGCGTACGCGCAAGAGCACGCATGCAGGGGGAGCATACATGCAAAAAGCACGCACGCAGGGGAGCATACACGCAAAAGCACGCACGCAGGAGAGCATACACGTAAAAAGCACGCACGCAGGGGAGCAGCGTACGCACAAAAGCACGCACGCAGGGGGAAGCGTACGCTCAAAAGCACGCACGCAGGGGGAAGCGTACGCTCAAAAGCACGCACGCAGGGGGAAGCGTACGCTCAGGACATGCGTACGCTCAAGGTATTTCAAAAACCCGAAAATGCCCTTCCTCCTTCTATTACGCACGAAAGTCTCTTCTAATTCATCTCTCTTCTAATTCATCTCTAATTCCTTTTCTCCTCTTCTTCTCTAAATTTTTCCACGAAGCTCCATCTCGTCTCTAATTCGTCTTCTTCTCCATGTTTCTCGCGAAAATATCAAGGTATTTCTGCAACTTTCCCCTTCTCCATCCATAAGTTATGTATTGATGATCAATTTATGTCCGAATGAGTGTTTGATTTGATCCCATTTTATTTTCTTCAGATTTTTTCGAAGCGAAAGGAGAAGGAGCTGCGATGGCTAGGCAAAATGGGTATTGCTTTCAATTTTAGTATTTAAATATCGGGTTTAGGGTTTTAAATTATCTTTACATATTGTATGTTCTGATTATTGCTGAATTTAGGGGTTTAGGGTTTGGATTTGTTCTGATTATTGCTGAATTTAGGGGTTTAGGGTTTAAATTATCTTTACGCATTTTCTTGCTTGAGTCTGCATTGTTTGAATTTGTTTGAATATCCATGTTTGAATTTAGGGGTTTAGGGCTGTGATTGAGTCTGCATGTTTGAATTTCCACGTTACTTCTACAGGAAATACATGGTTAGGTTCCATTGGAAGGGTACTTCAGTTTTGCACGAAGTGGACCCCGACTTGATCTCCCTCCTGGATATTCCTTACGTAGTCCAGAGTAACTATATGGAGGGCAGATTTAGGTATTATTGGGTTGATCAGATGAAAGATGGTGAAACCATAGAGGTGTTATCTGATGCTGCATTGCTAGACATGTTCCATAACCATCTGCCTGACCAAGAAGGAGAGCTACACTTTTACTTGGAAGATGTGGAGGTTTCTAGTGGACAAGACACCCCATTCAAGAAGAAGAAAATAAAGGTAGTAGCACACAGAGCACGGCTAGATCTGTAATGCCCCGCTCCGCACGAGGCATTTGGTTGGCTTGTTGGATGAGATCAGGATGTTGGACCGTGACTTATGTTGGAGATCAGGAGGATTGAGACTGATGCAGTCTTTCTTAGCTGGCTAGACGGAATGGGTATTGGAACGTGGCTCGCTGGTGGAGCTACGCTTAGTGGGATTGGAACAGGAAGACCGTTATATAAGGCAAGTGGAACTGTCCTCCTTCCTTCTTATTCCTGCATGCTTAATAAATGGAATAATGTGATGCTATGAATATGAATATGTCTCTAATGTTGCTTACCTTGAATGTTGAATAATTGTGATGCGATGCTTTAGTTGCTAAATCAGTAGAGATGCCTATGCTGGAAATCATTGAATGAATAACACATGAACTTTGGAACTGCTGAACAAATTACACTAGAACTGCTAATGTAACATGATGCCTGAGAATGAATTGATAATGTCCCTTTTTGCTTAATGTCGATGAAATGAATGAATCACTTGAATAATGAGATGCTGCATGAATAATACATGAGAAAAGAATTTAATATGCTATTGTCCCTATGAAATGAATGAAATGCTGCAGGTCCCTTGGAAATGAATGAATGTTGTTGTTCCTCTTTAGAAGGAACATAATGAGAAATGTTGCAATGAAGCAATGAATGAGAATTGATGAGGCTTGGGATCGTTGAGATCACCAAATAAAATGATGGTAATGTTGGGAATGAATAAGTCATTGAACATGACTTGAATGAGATGAATAATGATGCACTGTTGTCTTTACTTCAATATTTCACCATGCATTTTATGTTCACGATTGAGTCGGACACGCATTCGCAGGGTCATAGGACAACTTATGCATAAGTGATGGGGATATGTTTTCTCGAACGGTACCCCGGGACGTTAGGGCGACCGATCCGGCCTAGGAGAAAACATTGGCGTGCCAGTAGGGGCACGGGTTTTGCGAGGCATCCTTTGGGGCTAGCTACCTTCTCTGGAGTCATCGCATTACCAATGAAGACCTATATGGCAACGTCCGTATGGTTAAACACCAGTGACCCTGTAGTCAGGATGCATGCTAATGAATGTCTTATGCAGGCAGAGTAAGTACATTTGCTAACCTGTATTTGATGCAGGTATGAGGGAGTCGGCTATCGGTAAGGAATCACTTAAATGTGATAATTTAATATATGTGTGGGTTAACTTGCATGCTTACGTTCCAAATAAGTAAATGATGCTGTATGTAGCCTTTCAGTATGAGATCCTGCTTAACATGTTAAATTCAGTATGCTAGAAAGATGCCATGCTATAATCATTGCTCAAACACAACATACATGCTAAGTGATGCTTGAAGTGAGAACTGTTATAACATGTTTAAGATGTTAATGTTAACGATGCCTCAATGATGTCTTTTATGATAACACCTAGTATGCCTCAATGATGCCTTTGCATGATAACACCAAGAATGCTAAAATGATATGTCCACATGAATGCTACTAAGAATATGTTTACATGCTTCACTCTGATTATTGCCCATGAACTGTAAGCTGATGCTAGGCCCCAAGTAGAAAGATCATTGTAATAAATGCTTGCTTAAATGATCACTTAAATGTTGGTTTATGCGAGTGAGTTGGATTCTACTCGCCAGTGCATAGATGATGTGCTGACCCACGTTTTGTGGGCAGGTGCTTGTGCTTGGGATATTCTACACACGAAGATTGGCTTGACTGGTTCCGCGGCATCGAAGATTTGTTGGGCATACAGAAGCTCTCCTTGTACAAGATGATGTCTTCTGTTTATAAAGGGCATAATGTATGGAACATTGTAATCAGTTGTACCAGTGAGATTGTAAGCCAAGTCAGTATATCGAGTTGTAATCCAATGTATCCAAGTATCAAATGTAAGCTGTATAGCATTGTTCAGTTGGCTTTCAATGTAAAGTGAGATGTGTTGTAAACATTGTGCTTCAATACAAGTCTTGTACTTTTCTTCGATTATCAATAAAGAGAATAAAGTTCTATATGTCTCAGTGTGACTTCAAGTTGTCTTTTATCTCCGCTGCTATAAAGAAATAATGTACTTCTATTCAATGAGAAAGATTGTCCTCACTAACTTCAATTTGTCTGCTTCTGCCGCTGCAATGTGTTCCTATTTGAAGAATTATCACTTATGTACCATCTTTGCCTTGTACAAGTGCAATACCGGACTTGTACGGCATCACGCCCAAGCGAGGACGATCGATTCCAAGAGATAAAATATGTGAATAAATAACTCTATGGATTGGGGCGTGACAAATTGGTATCAGAGCACGGCTTTACGTCCTTGGTCTCTTCTTGATTCGTTTCAAATCAAAGTTGCGTCAACGATTAACCAAAGTTGCTTCCGCGATCACTCAACGTTGCTTCCGCGATTAAATCAAAGATTGCTTCTGCGATTATGCTGTCGTTGTTCTGCAATTATCCTATATTGTTGTGTCTGAAAGTTCCTTAACCTCTTGGCTGCTCACTGGATGTTCCATACAATAAGTCTATATACATTGTGATGCCCCTGAATGAATAATTGTTATTGGTTTGGACACAAATAACCCAACAATGACTCGATGCCATAGTATGCTATATTGTGAATGCTGTTTGGAATTGTGGGAATAAAGAAAAGTGGCTATGTATGCTGTAACAAGTTGAGAATTACAGATGATGTTGAGAAAGAATTGGGAATGAAATGATTGATGGATGAGTTCAACAGAATTGCTGAGTTGACTCATGTATGTCACCCTGAGAATTTGAGATCCTAAGAATGTTGGCGTGTGGTTTAAGACCCTGAGATGTTGGCTAAGTGTTGTGATCATTGTAGATCACGAATGTCCGGAATAGAATTGGGTTGGTATTGTTTAAGGATGGCTTCGTTTCTGAGTGGTATATTGCCTCTACCACCTCAGAACGAGATGTATGTTGACCCTTTCCATAGGATAGCAATGAGACTATCTGTGAGTACTGGGTAGTGCCGAGACTATCTGTACAGTGAGGGAGAGATGGCTGAGGAGCAGTACACAGCTCCAGTGGTTAGTGGCCTAGTCCTATGGCAGCAATGGACTAATCCTGAGGAGTGCAGAAAATATTTGAGATCTTATGCCATAAAAACAGATATGGATTAAATTTATGAAGAATGATCGTAGTAGAATCTGGGGTGTGTGTCAAGATGAAGCATGCCCATGGATGTTCAGGGTGAGAATTTCAAGTTCTGATAAGACCAATTGTACTCTAAGGCAATTGAATGATGTGCACACTTGTAAGCACACCTCAAACCTGAAGAACAAAATAGCCACTAGTAAATTCATAGCTGAAGTTTTGGAAGAGGATATCGAGGCACACCACACTTCATGGAAGGCAAAGGATGTGCAGAAGCAGATGTGGTCCAAGTATACTGTGAAGGTCTCATATTGGAATGCCCACTACGCATTGGGCAGAGTGAAGCAAAAGTTGTTTGGTGGTTTTGAAGAAAGCTATAGTAAAGCTCCTGAGGTTGCAAGACAAATAGGAAGAACAAACCCAGGTATCAGTTTCAATTTCAGTTATAAAGTGTAGTTGCATTTTAGTTTCAGTTATAAAGTGTAGTTGCATTTTAGTTTCAGTTATAAAGTTTAGTTTAGTTGCATATTGGAATGCCCACTGTAGACACTTTGGATATTTTACTTTTACTTTTAACCTCATATTGGAATGCCCACTGCATAAAGTTTAGTTTAGTTGCATTTTACCAATCACTAACCTGAAGTTGTCTCTCTACCTTATTGTGGGACAGGGAGTGTAGCTTATTGTGGAAATATTCCAGGGACCACAGAGTTTGGGTACTGCTATATTGGATATGAAGCAAGTTGGGCTGGATTCATAAATGGATGCAGACCATTAGTTGGATTGGATGGGTGTTATCTTAAAGGAAAGTATGGGGGATGTTTGTCTGCAACAGCTCTGGATGGCAATAATGGATTATTTCCACTTGCCATATACATATGCACATCTGAGTGCCAAGCAACATGGGACCATTTTCTTAGTTTGATTAAGGAGAAGTTGCTGCAACATCCAGGAAGGGTAACCTTCATATCTGACAGGCAGAAAGGCCTGGGAATAGCTGTGGACACTGAGTTCTATGGACACCCCCACAGATTTTGCTTTAGGCATTTCTACAAAAACTTCAAAGCCCAGGTCAATGGTAGTAAGCAGATGAAACACCTAACTTGGGGTACAGCTAGAGCATACAGACATGTAGATCATGCTAAATGGATGGAAGCAATTGCAACGCAATGTCCCATTGGTCACCAATATTTGATGGCTGAGAACTACAACAGGTATCATTTCACCAATATTTCCACTTTATTAACTTAGTATGATACTTCACTAAGTCTGATACAAACTTAGTATGTTAGTATGATACTTCACTAAGTTTCACTAACTTAGTATGTTACTCTGATACTAACTTAGTATGTTACTCTGATACTAACTTAGTGAAGTCTGACACTTTAGACACTAGCATACTTCTTTAACTAACATACTTTTTTCACTATTAGGTGGTGTAGATCTCATTTTGATAGAACAACAAAGTGTGAGCACATAACAAATAACTTCTCAGAAAGCTTCAACAATTGGATAGGTGAAATCAGATCTAAACCAATCACCATGCTTGTGGAAATGTTTCATATGATGGTCATGAAGTTGATTTACGATAGGAAAATGACTTCAAAAGAATGGAGTGACTTTGACCTAACTCCAAGAGCTAAGAAAATGATTGACCAAAGGGAAAATCAAGTGAACAGATATCATGTCAATGGGGCTGATGAGGGGTTGTTTTGTGTCACTAGTGTGTTCTCCATTGAGAACAGATGGACTGTAGATGTCAATGCCAGAACCTGTGACTGCTGTGTTTGGGATTTAACTGGGCTCCCATGTGTTCATGTTGTAGCTGCCTTGTTACCTAGCAGGCCCAGATGGACAATGTGAGTATTCTTCTTTAAATTGGATGTCTCTCTTTAAATTGGATGTCTCTTTTAATGGTGCTCACTTTCATCTTTTTCTTCGTATAGGTTCTCTATCCCTACTATCATGCCAGTACCTACAAGAAGGCTTACGCAGGAAAGATTGTTCCATTGCCAGAACAAAGCTTATGGGAAAGGAATGTTAAATGCTACATGTGAATGGAATGTAACTACTGGAATGTTAACTACTTGTGATGGGTTTTGTATGTGATTGGTTTGGGATTGTTAGCTACTGGTATCATTTTGTATGTAAACTCGTATCATTTTGACTTGGAATGGAATGTTAACTACTTCTGTGGATTTGGAATGTTAACTACTTCTGTGGATTTGGAATGTTAACTACTTCTCCTGGATGTTTGGAATGGATTGATTTAATTTCATTTGGAATGTTATCATTTTGACTTGGAATGGATGTTCTATAATTCTTGAATGTGCTATCTCCAGGATGTTCACTTGGAATGGAATTGTAAACTGTTTAGACACTATCATTTGGAATGTTCACTTGTAAACTGCAGGATGTTCACTTGTAAACTGCTATCACTGCTATCCAATGGAATGGAATTGTTATCATTCTGTCTCCAGGATGTACTATCTCCAAGATGTTCACTCTATTTGTTCTTATTCTTGAATGTGCACTATATGTAATTCACAGATATGTACGACTGAGAATGAGCAGATATGGAATACATTCACATAGCTAACCAATAAACTTTTTTGCATTTATATACATGAAAAGATACATCATTTTAGATAAATTTTATGTTTACATAGCCAAGTCTTTTCCAAATCTCTTACACAACTGTTCTAAAGTTGTGTTTACAACAATTTGAACATGAATTTTCGACACAGACGGGTTATCACGCTCGGTAGCTTCATTCACCATTGAAATGCATTGTTGCATTTTAGACATTGTAAGAATCGTCTTCCATAGCTGTGGCTCCTCTTTGACACCATTACAACTCTCTTTCCTCGACAATTAGAATTAGGGCAAGAGGCTTCCTTCCATGGGCATTGTTGTTTCCAATGACCTAATTGACCGCACGTAAAACACCCTTCCCTTTTAATTGTGGAAGATGAACTTTCCTGCTTGCCTTCATGAATTGCAACATCCAACCATTCAAAATCCAAGCATAGGGGACACTTCAAAAACTTTCTTCCGGGGTTAGCCTTCGTATTTGACTTCGACACGTACCGAATCCCCCTACAATTTCCACTCTTGCACGGTGACCTCAAAAAGTAACATTCGTCTGCGATATGGGTATTTTTTGAGCATATTTGACATTTTTCCTACACAAAACATAACAAAAATGCATAAGTTGAAAAACAAATCAATCTATCAAATGAGAAAGAAAGAGTAAAAGAGAGAGTAAAAGTTTGAGTGACAGAGAGAGAGGAAAGCCTAACCCTAATCTCTAATGAATGGCCGACCATGGGAGATCTATCGAAGGCTTTGCTGTGAGCTTTGGAAACCTCTTCTGCGACAGCAAAGAAAGGGGGGAGAGATTGGGCTTTGTAAATAGGAGGAAGGGCATTTTCGGATTTTTCAATATAAATTCCTTCCACTCAACATCAAGGAAAGGGGGGAGGGGTATTACAGTCATGGAAAGTGTTTTAAAGGCCACCAACGTTATTATTTGACGTTTTCTGTTAGAAGTGGGATGACTTATGTATATGTGGAACAATGTGGGGTGCACTACGAATATGGGTAATATAAGTGGGGTGCCACTCAAAATTTTCAATTTTTTTTACACACTCCTCTGATTACACACGCAGCATGCTTACTCATCACATATTGCTTACTTATCACATATTGTTACTTAACAAAAACATCAGTTGGTGTCAAAGTTTAGCATGCTATAGAGAAAAATATGCTATAGCATATAGCCCACACTTCACTTTTACAGTCTACAGACAACTACATACAAGTTACTTGGACATGACATTATGCAAAATAAATTAACATGGATAAAAAAATAGATAAATATTACAAACGCCTAGGCAGTAGGCGGACCTTTTCCGTCGCGCAACCGCCTACCGCCGTTTATAACCTTGGTTATGGGCCAAGAGCCAGATTCATGCGGAGGTATTAGTTTTTTTTTTTTTAATAAAATTCAATTAAAATGTGCCCCAAAAGTTCTGAAATTGGGTTGCTTTGATACCATAGTAAAGTCATTGCCACTATGCCACAGCTCAGATGTGGTGAGAATTGACGATTAAATATTTATATTACTCCCGACACCTCCAAATATTAATTTAAACTCATTGCCACTATGACTTTAATATGGTATCAGAAGTTTTGATACCATATTAAAGTCATTCCCACTATACTAAATCTCAGATGTTGTGATAAGCACTACTGAGGCTTGAGGCGCAAGGCTTACGAGACTCATCCCTTACGCTACCTTACGCCCCTATGTAGGTGGAGCGAGGCTCCCTACATGGTGCCCACGCTTCCGGTGCTTCTTGGCGAGGCTCAAGCCAATTTGAGGCGCGCCTTAAATATATTTTACTTTACGTGTTATTATTTTTTTAGTTATATGCCATTTAAAAAAATGGTTCTTTGTACAGCTATTAGAGTATTAGTAATGCTATTCCCCACTATTCACGTGAACAAAACATGATAAATTAATTAGTTATACTATTGTTTGAAGAGGAAAACAATAAATCGTCAATGATAGTGTTCTTTTGCTTACTAGTAATACCTTTTACATATATATCATTTATAAATAAATTTTACATAATCTTGAATAATTGTGCGCTCCATTTTCACGAGGCTGTTGCTTTTGCCTTGAGCATCTCGCTTCAGTCCTAGACATCCTTTCTTTCTTGTGCCTTTAATAACTATCTTGGGACCTCGAGCCATGGTCCAGTTTGTTCTTGTTCTCTCTACTTGCTACATTCTCGAAAGGTGTATATGCATGTGTCTTTCAAATCTACTATGATTTTGGTTAATAAAGTATATTCTTGATTTGCCTAGCGGCTACTCTTTGTGTTCTGAATGTCCCTTGTACTTCAGATAGGGCCGTCAACTAGCCCTAGATGGTCTAGGCCCGACCGAAGCCAACCCACTTAAAACTTGGGCTTGAGCATGTCTTCAAGCATGAGTGTAATTTGCGCTGGTTTTCAGCTTTAGAAATCTCAAATGTCAGTATATCCATCAGAATGGGGTCTACTATGGAGCATAAGAAAACTCCATAATGGATTTGACATTTTCTATGACCGTCGACATGATGTCAACCTTTATATTGGTGCCAAATCCTTGCCAAGTTACCTATGAGCATGAGAGGGTGATGCCATAAGCCTACGGGGCCAGTTTGCAGGTAGGTTGACCTACATTAGATATGCAATATAAGCCCATGCAACCAAGGAGCACCCTCAAAGTTCCCCTAGACTACAAGGTGTTAGACAAAGAGGTAAGATTATAAACTTTTCTTTTAGGGAACTGCATTAATCTCTCTGACACATTGAGCTAAAGAGTGAAAATGAATGACAATCCCATGGGGCCATATATAATTATATTATTATATATCCTTCAAATGCAATAAAACCATTTCCAAAATCCTCTTTAATTTAACCCCCAAGTAACAAAAAGGTTATTTATGATAATCCCCCCACATCACCAAGAGACAGTCATCTCCATCAAAGCCTTAGGGCCAGTTTGGTTTCCATTTGAAATGGCAAAAGTTCTTCAAACGACAAACACCAACTGGTGCCTCCCCGAGCATTTGGTTTTCCCTTTATCAGCCATTTTTGTGGCAAAAGCAACAAATGTCGGGAGCTAACCATGTTCCATTTGCCCTTCTTGCCAAAACGCTGGCAGAAACGGCATAAGCGGGAACCAGACTAGTATAATCTGTAGTCATCATTAATAGAGATGTGCCCTCCATGGATGTCAATATTGACAACATCCGCTGTCAAGACCATGCCCACTACACCACAATCCATCCAAGATAATGTTCGTGTCGTGTTAGTTACCCTTGTTCATTCAGTTCATCATATGATGTTATCCTTCAGTCTTTTCGTGTCATTCTAGTTCTCTGCCCAAAGCATTTGTGCTTCACTCATATTTTACTTCTGTCTGGGCTAGTCATCTTACCACTCATAGCTAGTAATTAATATTGCCTAATATATCTTTATAGGTGATTCCTTTCATCTATTAGACCAAATGTATGATGCTGGTAGGTATATTGAAGTAATAGTATCCACAGTGTCCTGCAAGGTTCTTACAGATGACATCTATGTCATGGTCTCCGCCTTTGTTTTTCGCTTTAGCTGCTCTGCTGGTTTTATCTGTATTCCATAATCAGCTTCGACAGCTCTCCAATTTCACTCAAATTCAGTACGTTGTGTGTTTAGTTTCTTTCTAATAGTAACTTATATATGATCTGGCATTAGTTTAGGGAGTTGTTAAATATCATCACGTAGGTGTATGAGATTGTGTTGGGTGGTATTGTCTCTATATGACCACGCATCTGTGAATTTCTATATATTACAGTAAGTTGTGCATTTTGCTCGTGTTCGAATGGAAGACAGAATAGCTTTTGGCTCCAAACTAATGCTTTACTGCTGGGTTCTGATACTGTATATCTACAAAGTTTGTCTTATCAAAGCAAGCAGTTGGAACTGTGGGGCAGCTGCTTGGCTGTAATTAAGATGGTCAACCCTGGTTTCCTTTATGAAGATGTACATAAAATCTGTGGATTTTCGGATAAATAGAAACTCAAGCTGTGAAGACTTGAGCATTGAAAAGAAATCCAGTTGTACTTTTTATAGTTGGGTAAGCCCTTAACAAGCTGAATGGATGAGGTATTCATGTATTCCCAAAATTTTGGATGAAGGCTTTGGTGGTGGTGTAGCTCTCAGAATATTTATTCTTAAATCTTACTACATCTTAGTCCTGAGTTTTATTATGTTTTATCTCGATTGTTCTTAAGGTAAGCATTCCTCCGTAACTCCGTTGCAGTTGGATCTGCAAGATTACTCTTCCCAGCTGAAGTTAAGCTAGCTATGGAAATTGCACATGCAGAACCATACTCAGAATTTGCCCGTTGTAATGGATCGAGGAATTCTGGTAACCTGAGGGAGGCTGATCTGAATGAAACCCCCTCCGTGCAAAGCAAGAGACTACCGTCAAGGGTTGATGCCCTGACAAGAACAGGTATTTGTGAATTTAATTTTTTCCTCAATCGAGGCCATTACCTCATAATTGAAAGTACACATCCTCCCAATATTTGTATCTACACCTCATACTTAGAATTCCTGATTCTTATAATTACACTGAGTTACTGTATGTGCCTAGAAAACTATATGTGCGTATTCTCGTGTATTGGCTACAATGAAATTGTAGTCTATTCTCTGCATCGTCTGTAAAGTTTTTCCTTGGGTTCATACCTCTAAACTTATCCAAGTCCATCAGGAAGTTCCTGGTTGTAAGCAGCTTTACTGCAAAAGTGTGAGCCTGCATTGTTTGGTTTCCTATATGAGTGGCTCTCAAGTCATGAATGTGATTGTTAGTTGCCTCTAAAGATTACCATGTAAGATGTGTTAATTTGGAGGATTTCTACTCACAGATATATAAGATTATCATGCACAAGTGGGTGGGTGTTGCTCAATCTATCACGTCTCGACCAGAAAATATGAAGGAAAAACCCCCGGCTCCTAGTCACCCATTTGATAGACTCAACCTGTCACCTGAACAAATCATGAATCTCCCTTTTAATTATGGCTCTGATAAATTGTAGAAAATTTTCATCTTCCCATGATGTTTATGTACTTCTCAAAAGAACTAAACTATGGGCCTTGAATATCTTGCCTCTGGTGCGCATTTTCTATAGGTGTGAAGTTTCAAGCTGACTTAGGCTTATTATTATGGCTTAAAGAAAAAATTGGAATCCCCTCTGAAGGCACAGTATAATATTCAATTGCCAATACCATTATATTAGATTAGTTAAGAATTGTGAAGATCAAATTCAAAATTCAGGAGCAGCTGAGTTAGAAAGTTGTATTCGTTTGAGATTTGTCTGATTTCTTACCTGGTGTTTGAAACATGTCTGTATGACAGTGAAGCTGGGACGGCGCTACTTTCCTCATTGCTCCCAAGTGCTTGATAGGTTAATTTCAGATGGTTAGTCTGATCTTTTCTTTCTCCAGAATGACACCTCTGACGAGCAAGAGATCAAACAGAAGATTCTCCAGAATGGCACCTCTGACGAGCAAGAGATCAAACAGAAGATTCTCCAGAATGACACCTCTGACGAGCAAGAGATCAAACAGAATGCGCTTCTTCGAGTTCAAAGAGGATGTTCGGAAGGCCTTCAGCAAAGACAAGGCTGAGACGGGCCGCCCTAGCTTCTATTCCTCCGCCTCACACAAGGGTTGAAAAGAAACAACATGAAGGGACGAGAAACTAATCCGTTGTTTGTCTATGTTGTACCTCGTTTGGTACACTGTAATGTAATCGTAATCGCAATGTAATCAAATTTTTAATATATATATATATATATATATTATATATATATATATATATATATATATATATATATATATATATTTGATTGCATTGCGATTAAGATTACATTACAGTGAACCAAACGGGGTCTAGGTATCCGAAAAAAGAATAATGGAGGGGAGAATAATTAGATTAGTATCTTGACATGAAACAGTTTTGGTTTTTTTAAAGTTCACCCTGCAGATATTTGAGTGCCATTGAGTTCATATGAGATAGCAGGGATAGGTAACATTTAGCATCTACTGTACTGTGTTACATAGAAAATCCTTTTGGTGACTCTAGAGATTTTTCCTCCTTTCCTCAGTAGTGAGGGCCGGTACTGGGGTAAGCCGGACAAGCCATTGGGTTTGGACAGCCCACCTGGTCAGGACAACCCCCACTCCTAAGTCCCCATCTCTCCGCTAATATAGTCTCCGCGGTCCACCACAACTCCTCTCCGTTAGTTAAACTAGCAATCCACCATGCCCATATTTTGACTTCCTACTGGGAATACCTCAAGTAGCTCAAGGAGATGAACTTGGAATCCGAGCTCCACGACACGTCGTCAGAACAGGAGACTTCAACGTCGCTGCCAACCCCACTCGTCATCAATTTTTTTGATATCTTCTTTTGGAGTCAATGACAAGGGGCAACCAAATCTAGCTCTGACTAGGGTAACCCAACTCTCTGGGCCGGCCCTGAGTGTCTTCTATATTTGTTTGTATGAGTGAGCATACGTGTAAATCCAAATTTATACTCTACAAAAGCGAAGTGTAACCTTTGGTGCTGTATACTCGTTGTATCTATCAGGTTTATGTTAATATGTGAAAATTAGATATCTCCTATATGTGATAAATAAATAAACTAATTATGTGTCTCTTTAAATTGCGTCTTCCCGAGTTCTTGTCAAAATCTGCTTCTCACTACCTGAAACTATACAGATTTGCCCATGCTCCTGCGACTGCTTGCTTGCTTCTCGCTCGCTCGCTTCCAGTATCCTCAAATGCAGGAAAATATCCTTCATCGAGGAAAGTATAGTAAAGGTCGGCCCAAATTTTGGACTTGGACAATCTCCTCTGCTTAGGCGACCCCCAGGCTCAGCGTGATCCTAATAGAGGTCACAGGTAACCCTCTATGATCGGCCTACGATAACCAAAACTAGCTTTGGATATGGCAATCCAACCCCGTGGGCTGGCTGGCCCCGAGTATAGTCATGTCAGACTGAGATGAGCACTCTTTCTTTAGCCAAGAGGCCGAAGACTAATGGATTTTTCAGATATATCAAGCATTGACACAGAATTCTTGCAGAGCCCTTGCAACTGACTGCAGCACAGCGGACAGCGGTGGCCACATTATTCTTATCAGACTTATCATAGGAGTCGTTCATCACTGCGGGTGATTTTTTGAGTTTCAAAAGAAAATTATGATGATCATGGTATGTGCGAACTTGGCATTTTATAAGTTTGTGTGAACGAAAGCTCTATAAAAAAAAAAAAATTGCTAACGACTGTGTGCTAAATTCCTAGGTTGGATGGATGGGTTATGAATTGGAGTACAACCATATTCGCATGTAGGGGTGACTATTCACTTTATTGGGTTAAAAAAAAAAAAAAAGACTATTCACTTTATTCGGTCAGCGAACCGAAATAGTAAAAAAAAAAATAGAAATTCTAAAAATTTAAAATTTAAACCGAACCGAAATTAACCAAAACAGAAATAAAATCAAAATCGATTCGGTTTATTCGATTTGTTCGGTTGGACTATTTCTATTTTTAAATGGGCCAGGTCTAAAGTTGGATCGTGGTAAATTATATTAAAAATTATAATTTTTATATACACATTTGTTGTATTTTTAAATTGTATCAAAGTTAAATTAGTTGTTAAATTACTAAAGTTTGATTTCATAACATACATAGAATTCTTGCAAAATAGACACATTTTTAATCACAAAATATGCATGAAATTAAGAATATTTGTATAATTTATAAGTCTTATTCGGTTTTCGGTTTTGGATAAAATGTGTATAATTACTAGGGTAACCCAACTCTCTGGGCCGGTCCTGAGTGTCTTCTATACTGGGTCGGCTCAGTACAAGTAAAGTACGTTAAAAAAATTGGTCAAATATTTGAAGAATAAAAATATTGAGGTTAGAAACTTCGCATTCTTAAATATGTTGTCAAATTTAGTTAATTAAACAGGTTCCTACCTTGTTTTTGTGCCAAATTATTCAATAATTTATAGGAAACGCATTTAAAATTTCGCATGCTTAAAATTTACGGACTGATTCGAATAAAGTGTGCAAGTATTATACGTTTCTGAAAGATTCGAAAATATTCGCGTATAATACGAATTTTATTCGGGTGATTGCTAACAAGATTTTGGACTGAAATCGAAATCAAATAATTTTTTTAACATTTTTAAAACTAAAATCAAAGCGAACTTTTTTTAAAAAAAATCAAACCGAATTCTTATTCGTTTCCATTTTCAAACCAAAATTAAATAATGCTCTCACCAATCCACATGTGATTGCCATGCTAATAAATAATCAGATCAAGACGGACAATGATGTTCAAAATAGGGCGACAGTGGACAAGTCGAAATAAATTTCTTGAAAGCCGAAGGCACTCTCCCTCTCTCTCCGACCATGCCATGGTTGTTGGCTCACTTAAATTCGGGAGAGTGCGTGCGTGGTTCTCCACGACTCCATTGTACTGCTGCTGCTGAGAAGTCCTCTGTCCTCCTATTTATTATGACCAATTGGAATCCAAAGCTCTGAATTTTGCAACCACATCACATCGATAGCATTGAATTAAAACATGTGAAAATGCTCCTATTATTGATCTCCTAGGCCCAGATTTATTTGTTTCCTTCACACTCAGATGCCAATGGATTGAACTTTCTTCAGACAATTTGCGTTGTCAACAGTCACCTCCACAATTTAATAATATGTTCCTACTTTACTCTCAAATGCTTCTCACTTCACTTTTCGGCTAGTTTGGTTCGCGAAATGGAAAGAAATTTTTTTTTTCTATAATATATATTTTTCTTTCAAAAATTGTAATTTTAATTATTTTTTTCGGTGTTTGAAAAAAATCAAAAAAATTGAAAGAAAAAGTGAATCCTTAGACCTCGTTTGGTCCGCAGAATCATCGGATTGTGAAAGGAAAATGATTACTTTCTTATGTTTGGGTACCAAAGGAATTGAGGAGGAAAGGAAAGTGATTCCCAAATGAAGAGAAATTAGGATGAGAGTGATTCCATCCATCCATCCAAGCAAGGAATCACTTTTTCACATTGAAGTATTCACTTTTCTTTCTAAATTCTTTAGGCATTTCCAAACATCAGAAAGTAAAATCAATAGGAATTGTATTTTTCCAAGGAAAATAAATGTCAAGGAATTGATTTCATTTTCCTTCCATTCCGCGAACCATACCAGGTCTTAGTGGGAAAAAATGAATCTTTGAGTTGGTGGGAGGAACCACTTTCTCCCTTATTTTTCCTCCTCTTGGGAATCAAATTCCTTTCCACTTGATTTCCTTTGGCATCCAAATAAAGAATCACTTTTCTTTTCCAATACTCCAATTTCGCGAACCAAACATTGCCTTCATGTTTTTGCCCTTGATGTGTAAAACAAAGTTGAATCAATTTCAAGGATAATATACTTCTTGTCCTTTTCTCTGTTATTATATAAATCAGGTTCCTATAACTCATAGGCGGCTCTAGGGGAGGCGGCATAGGCAGCCGCCTAGGGCCTCCTTCCCCAATAGAGCCTCCATTTTTATTTTGAAGCAGCAGTTTATTTTGGCCCGGTAAAAAAAATTATGGGCATGGGAAAGTCCATGGCTGCCTAGAGAAGAATAAAATAAAACCTATAAAAAAATAAAATGTCACCATATTTCTAAGCCGCCTCTTCATCTCCTCTCCCACGAAAAATCTGAAAAAAATAAATAAAACGCTCTTTTCCTTTCCACTTATTATTTGCTAAGATAATATCATCTCTCTCTCAATTTCTAATAGCATTTTCTTTTTCTTTTTTGCTTCTTTCCGGCAACCAAACATGAAGCGATTTTACAAGTCACGTCAAGAAGGAGCCTGACCCTTGCTTGAGTGAGGTTGAATTTTTTTTGTGCCCACTCTTATTTTTGTATGAATGTTTTTTATGTGGTGAGAGAGAGCACTATGGGGACTATGGAGCTTGTCTGGCCCTTGAGTGATGTTGTTATTGATAATTATATGAATAATTTCATGATTCATTTCATGAAAAAAAAATGTATACGATTCATGATTCCATCTTCTGTAAAATTTTATCCATATTTATCTTCATGTTTGCAATGGAAAACTTTAGGACCCCTGCCATAATATTTGTCATCTTCGACTACTTTGCACATGAATTATTTTTTTATCCATATTCTGCCAACTAGTTGTTTATAATATAATGTGAATACATCCATAAATTTTGTTATAAATTTATAGTACTAATTATATTGTATTTTGGATTTGCTGGATTTTGCGTTATAAAAAGAAAATTATATAGAGGTTGAGGGTCTCATTTTTGGGACTTGTTTATGGCCTCCAAAATACTGGGCCGGCCCTACTATAACTAGTTTGTTATTAGAGAAATCAGGTTCCTATAACTAGTTCGATTTGTGTTTGAAGATGAACACTTGCTTATCTCAGTATCTTGAGCAAGACGGAAAACAAATCTGTTTGGTTTTTAATATTTGTCGTGTACAAAAATAACTAAAAATGAATAATATTAAATGTTTGTAAGTAGAACATATCTTTGGGAAGAAAGCAGGATCGACCTTGTCCCAGGACAGTCAAAGCGACCGCCCAGGACCCCCTGATCTGGATGGTCCAAAAAGAAAATTATATAGAGGTTGAGGGTCTCATTTTTGGGACTTGTTTAGGGCCTCCAAAATACTGGAGCCGGCCCTACTATAACTAGTTTGTTATTAGAGAAATCAGGTTCCTATAACTAGTTCGATTTGTGTTTGAAGATGAACACTTGCTTATCTCAGTATCTTGAGCAAGACGGGAAACAAATCTGTTTGGTTTTTAATATTTGTCGTGTACAAAAATAACTAAAAATGAATAATATTAAATGTTTGTAAGTAGAACATCTCTTTGGGAAGAAAGCATGATCGACCTTGCCCCAGGGCAGTCAAAGCGACCGTCCAGAACCCCCTGATCTGGATGGTCCAAAAAAAATCAATTTAGATATAAATATATTACTATTTTTGTATCTAAAATAGAACTAATATGTTTAATGGACTCATTTAATATAAAATAATTATGATATAATGGGTTTTTTTTTTTAAACCAAAGCCGGTGGACGACTCCACCCGACTTTGGCCCGGAGGCCGTGGCCACCGCTATCCAGCCACCTCCGTGGAAGGGAGGGTTCGAACCCGGCCCTCACCTCCGATGCACGATGGTGTTACCAATACACCACGACTCGAAGTAATGGTTACTATGTTAGAAAGTCTCTAGTTCAATTCTTGGCAATCATTTTTTTTTTTTACATTATGAATGAGAGTTCTATTTTGAAAGTTTTTCTTCTCAGGGCCGACAATGGTTTTTTACATTATGAATGAGAGTTCTATTTTGAAAGTTTTTCCTCTCAGGGCCGACAATGGAAGAAAACTAGTCTCAGAACTTAGGTCTTAGATTCTCTATCGAAAGAAGCTATGATTTAAGAGTTTGGTAACAAAGGGAGACAACCAAAAATCAAATACTAATTTGCTTGGATACATGACATTCTCACATATTATACAAAACAAAACAACACAGTCTGCTGCAGTGAGGTTAGTTTGGATTCTAGCTTTGGTGACAAGTTTTTGCTGAACTAGCATCATGTTGTTTGGTTCAGTATAACTGACATGAAGTGTAAAATGACATAAAATGTAAAAGTAATTGTTTGTCCAGTGAGAGTAAAATATGTATGTGTTTAAATTCTTGTCTCCTGAAACTTTTTTTTACATTATATTTTGTAACTTGGAGATGATTAAATTTACAATTTCATGTTTGGGTGTCTAAAAAAAGTTAAAAAAAAAAGATTATTTAAAAATATCTAACAATATTAATAATTATTTATTAATAATAATTATTTAACTTTTAAGAAATAATAATTAATATCACCAAATAATTTATTAACTAATTATAATGTATTAAATAATATTAATATGACACAATATTGGTTACTTATTTAATTATTCAGCTAAATTGCTAAAATAATTAATACTTAGTAGTATTTTAATAGATTTTTAATACTTAGTATTATTTCAAATATTAAATACTTAAAATTCAATTTAGGTAAATAATAATTATTAAATACTAAGTATTAAGAAATATTTATTATCTAATAATTAGGAAATATTGATGATTACTAACAAGATAACGGTTATTAAATATTGTACGAAGTAACCAACAACGAAGTGACGAACATAAGTAACTTATTAAATACTATTAGTTAAAAATATGTATTTAATACTTAGGGGCATTTGGTACACGAAAAATTATATTGCCGGAAATTAAAAAAATTGAATTAAATTTTATGGAAAATTATGTTAATCCCTGGACGTAAAGTCAGAAGTAAACTCTTGTGACACGATTGCAGCACTTCAAAGGAAGGTACAAAGCAGAGATCTTAGAAGGACTCTGTAAACGAAAAATCTAAAAAAAATTTCCGTTAAAGGCAGCGTACGAATAGTCTAAACAGACTTTCGTAAAAACAACAACAATGGAAAAGTCTGCTGGGGTGTCAAGAACACCAGTGCTCAAAGCTAGATCCGCCATCACGGTCGGCTTCCAGGAACCAACAAGTTCAAAAGAACTCCGGAACGCTCTGTTGATCTGCTCAAAAACGGACTGCTCGAAAAGACAAGGAAGAAATATTGGTGGCGCGAAGAGTAACAGGAGGCGCTGGAACACGAATGAGTCGAGGAACTCTCTCTGCTCTCGTATAGAATTGTTTTTGTCTGAAAAAATTTATATATTCTGAGAGAAGAGAGGACCTAGCTGTAACCGCTCAGATCCGTAACGTGCGCGACGATATGATGTCAGATCCGAAATTCTCGGATCAGTTATCGCACGTTACGAAACGGTCAGAACGTGGACAACCACGATCTGCGCAAAACAGCGCCACTGAGCGAGTTGCGCGTGCACCACCAGCGCACCCAGCGCAACCTGCGCAATCCGCGCGCCCCGCGCAACCTGCGCATCCAGCGCGCCCCATGCAACCCAGTGCACCCCGCGCAACCAGCGCGCCCGCGCAACCAGCGCGCTCGCGCACCCAACGCAATTTGCGCAACCCACGCGCCCGCGCAACCTACGCATCCAGCGCGCCCGCGCACCCAGCGCACCCCGCGCAACCAGCGTGCCCACGCACCGAGTCCGAGCCAACAAAATGTCACATTACGCCTCATGAGCCTATGAGCCCGAGTCCGAGTCCGAGTCCGATTCCGAGTCCGAGTCGCTAAGTCCCTACGGGGCTTAACTCCAATAAAAATTAATTTTTCAAGAGCAAAAAGCATGAATGCTTTACTTGGAACCTTATCCTTACCTCCTAGTAAAATCACCCACATGGTTCCCTCCTTAGGGTCACCACCCAATGTGCATATCCCAACAACACATACAAGTATATATGTTAAGATAACTCATGGTGCACTTTCCGTTTGGGACTAAACTTTACTAGGCATGTTGAGAGCAAGCTCTCTTCATGTCAAGGAGCAAGAGCACCAACAAATTATATTTCCTTGTTGGGTGAATATATAAATATTACCAAAAAAAAAAAGATGAAAAATTAAAAAAGGATAAAAAACACCAAAACAAAAAAATCTTAAAAATTAAAGATGAAAAAACTGAAAAAGAAAACATTCTTTTAAAAAATGAAAAATATTAAAAAAATCTAGAAAATAGATAAAAATTCTTAAAATATGAAAAAGACAAAAAAAAATCACAAAAAATAAAAAACCCGAAAACTGGAAAATAAATCCAAAAAGACGAAAAATAAAAAACACAAAAGTAATTCTTAAAAAATGAGAAAAAATAAAAAAATCCTTAAAAAATGTAAAAACAATAATAAAAAACCATTCTTTAAAATATGTAAAAGAACAAGAAAAAGAAAAAAGAACTTTAAAAGAATAGAATTAAGAGCGAAAAAATAAAAATAAAAGTGCCCCCCTCAGTTCACTTTCACTCAAAAATGGGTGGAAGTGGAAAGAATTTTTTTTATATAAGACAAGAGGGATCATGAACTAGAAAGTAACGATGATACCAAGTTCTTGTTCTCTCTTTCATGTTGAAGTGGTGTCCACCTCCACTACTTTCACAATTCATTGCCCTCTTTCAAGAAACCAAACATTTCTCTAATGTAAGTTGTTGACAAAACATTGATATAAATGTAAAGATAAAGACGAAAGAAAATTTTTAAGTACCTTGTAAAAACACATGATAAAGGCCTCGTTTGGTTCGCAGAATGGAAGGGAAAGGAAATTAATTCCTTGTCATTTTCTTTCCTTTGGAAAATTTTATTTTCCATTGATTTTTCTTTCCGATGTTTGGAAATGTCAAAGAATTTAGAAAGTAAAGTGATTACTTCAATGTGGAAAAGTAATTCTTTACTTGGATGGATGGAATCACTTTTTTTTCCTAATTTTCCTTCCATTGGGAATCACTTTCTTTTCCTCCTCAATTCCTTGGCACCCAAACATAGAAAAGTAGTCACTTTTCTTTTTCAACCCGAAAATTTCGTGAACCACATGAGGAAGGATTGTTTACTTGGATGTAAATACAAATAGTTGCAACTGTTGTTGTTGTAAAAGGTGTTGCAATCATTTTGTTGAAACAAAAGCTAGGGCTTCAAATGAGCCAAGCCGTTCGCGAGCTGCTTGAAGCTCGACTCGATAAAAGCTCGTTTAAGCTCAGTTCGTTTAGTAAACAAGCTGAGCTCAAGCTTCATTTTCGAGCTCGTTTAATAAACAAACCAAGCTCAAGCTTAGAAGTACACGACTCGTTTGAGCTCGCAAGCTAGCTCGTTTATGAGCTTGCGAGCTGGCTCGTTTAGAAGCTCGTCTAGGAGTTCGTTTGCTTATTGAATTCTAATTTTATGTATGTTTGTAAAATAATATGGTTGCATGCATTATATATTTATATGTCCTTAATAATTGATATTAAGGAACTTTTTTAATTAAATTTTTATAAATAAATTATTAATATTACAGGTACTTGAATTCAAGCTTAACTAGCTTCAAATCGAGCTAATTAAGCTTAAAATTAAGCTTAATGAGCTTGAAATAAAGTTGAACAAGCTTGAAATCAAGCTTAACGAGCTTTATTTTGAGTTTATCGAGCTTGTTTATCAAGCTTGAATCAAGCTTGTTTATCAAGTCAAGCTCGAGCTCAAACCTGTAGTGCCCCGTCCCGCTCAGTCAATCGGAGGAATCGAAACGCCGACGGCGTTCGGCCTTAGCCTTGCAACGGCTGCTGGAAGACATCGTTCGGTCGAGGCGACTACTCGCTCAGGTGGGGTAGTTTCGGTGAACTTGCCTCATCTTAGCCTTCACATAATAAATTGCGTGTTTTCAACTTGCACAATAGGCTTGATAATAAAAGAGACGAATCCACATAGCTAAGGGAATAATCCCGACGGGTCGAAAAGAGTTAGAACATGGAAAAAGGTCCAACGGTCGGCTTAGAGTTGGTGCACGGTGTGCTTTGAAAATGACACTCGGTCCTTCGTCCCGTGGCTTGGGAGAAGGAAAGTTGGTCTTCGGTGCAAAAGCTAAGAGTTAGCCTAAGTCATAGGCGTCGCCCGCGTAAATGCTTGATAAAGCATGCACGCTTCCACTGCGCAAGGCTTGGCATAGCCTTTGCTCGTCCCTCGGGTTAAGTTGTAGGCTTGAGTAAGTTAGGCAAAGTTATGCCGGTCGACCTAAGTCATTCCAAGTGCTGTCCCGCTCATTCTGCGGTTGTCAAGTTAAGTAGTCCCACGATCTCAAGGCCCGTCGACTTGGACAGGAGTGTCACGCAGAGCACGATTGGCTTAAGGCACGATGCATGGGCTTAGTGTTTAAGGCAATGATCACAATTGATTCAAAGTAAGTTTTGAGAAAGGACTATCAAATAGGCATTCATGAGTTGAACCAAATGATAGGGTAACAAGGAAGGAAATGCTCGCGACCGTGGGTCGTCGAGGGGTCTCAAGGAAAGGAATGCTCGCGACCGTGGGTCGTCGAGGGGTCTCAAGGAAAGGAATGCTCGCGATCGTGGGTCGTCGAGGGGTCTCAAGGATAGAAGTCTTAGTTTTGGTAGAGGAATGACTGTGTGAGACGTCAGTTTGTGTCGAGTCTTGTATGGTCATTTGACAACTTGTCGACAAGGACGATGAACCCTCGAACGGTAACCCTTGGCCAAGGGGCCGACTCGGCCTAGGAGGGAACAGGGTATAGTCGTGCGTAAGGTTTTGGCACAGGTTAAGCGGGGACTTGCGACGGGGCTAGCTACTTGTGTCAAAATGATCCTGATTAACAAAACTATACGTCAAGGTATAGCTTGTGATGGTAGTGACCAAGTTCATATAGATGTCGGCAAATAGCGGCTAACCGCATGTATGCCTTTGGATTTAGTTGAGTTGAAGGTGTGTACAGTTAGAACACAAAGTTTAGGCCTAAGATTGGGTTTCAACATAGGCGTCGTGCTTCGGCACGAGATGTGGCGTCAAGTCTTGAGTTGTCGGCATATAAGTTGCTTAAGTTGGTTGAGTTGTTTGAGTTTAAGTTGGGAAACCGCCGCAAGGCAAAGTTGGTTGAGTGACGCTAACATTTACAAGTATTGATTGGGTCAGTTGGTGGTCAAAGTAGCAAGGGCCGCGAGGCGGCGATACGGTTAAGTCTCACTGAATTACGAGGCACGGCCTCAGCAAGGGTTTGTAGCACGGTCACACGAAAATGGAGCTTCATCGCGTAGTTGCGTCTCTGATTTTAAGCCGTAAGGCAAACACGACTCGATAGGTTAACGTTGTTGGCACGAGAAGGGTCTTGAGGCAAGGTATTGAGTTAACATTCGTTGCAAGCACGAGATGGTATAAAGACACAAAATAAGCAAGGCGTCGGTCATAAAACTGATCCTAAGGCAAGACTAGAAAGACAATTGATAAGAAGGGACTATGTTGCACAAAGTAAAATAACGTGCGGGTTTTGTATGGGTGGGCGAGGAGCTCATTCCACCAGTACAGTTGAGTACTGACACCCACATAGTTTCCATGTGCAGGCACAGGTAGAAGCTCGTGGCGCGGAGCTCGCTTGGATACGTCGAGGCACATAGTTCCTTGGCGATTCGAAGCGTGCGGCCGCATGGAGAAAAGACTTATACGGGACATAATGTATGGACATCGCCTTCCGAAGCTTCCGTTGGATCGACAAATGTATTGAGAGATGAGAGAGAGCTGAGTGACTTGTAATGTGAGTTGAGTGAGCATGAGAGACTTGTAATCTTGGCCTTGCGCCCCCAATGTAACCGTTGCTTCAATGTCAATAAAGAGCTTCTTTGAATAACTTATGTTTGTTCTTAATTTCTGCTGCTATTATTCAATGTCTCTGCTCGGGACTTCTGTGCGACGATCCCGTCGCAGCCACTGAAATCGGCCGTTATGGAACCCGCCTTACACGAGCGCAATCTAGGCTCGTGCGGCATCACGCCTTAGCGAGGACGATCGCTCCTACGGGAGCGGGGCATGACATAATGGTATCAGAGCACGGCTTTACGTCCTTGGACTACCGATTGAATTCTTTAACTTCGCTGTTCTGCGAACTCTGAATGTTGCTTCCGCATATTGATATCGTTGGTGCGATCTCTCTCAAATGTCCCATAGGATGTCCATACAATAAGTCTATCTATTTTGCAAAACGTAGGTGAACAGTTTTCAACAAAACAAAAAGGATGGTTCGTGTAAGCACGGTTGGCTAAGTCGGACTGGGCATATACACCAAAGTTGCGTCGACCTTAGCAAAGTCGAGTGCGGGATTCGTAGTGTCGAGCAAGAATGAGTTGAACTCGATTGAGTAAATTGAGATGACTATCGACAGGGGTGCTATCGAGCGACGATAACGTCGGTGCGATATAGGTGAGCGTGCTTGAAATTTAAGGAATCGTTCGGACGAAAATTCGAGGAAGTAGATTGTGAATCGAATGATAGTTTTGAGGATTTATTGAATGACTTCATCCCTGAGTGGTGTATGCGATAGCCTCATGGATGTCGGTTGATCAATTAAGGATGCGGGATGTCGGTGAGTCTATCAACAAGCGTCGCGTGCATGCAGAGCCATAGATTGAGTATCGATGAATAAGTTTTAGTCTTGAAATTGGACGAGTGGATTCGAACGACCTAGAATTGACGCGCACGTAACGTGCACGGGATTGAGGATTGCGCAAGTATAAAACGCAAAAATGATCGAGTAGATGAAATCGAATCGAAAAAAGTTAAGGTGTAGCGAATGGATAACTTGATCGAGGAAATTGATACGGATCGTATACAAAAAGTTAGCACGATAGGTGGATAGCGTGCATGGAAGGCTTGATTTTGAAGTTACGCGAATGACTCTAAGGATTGGATTGAATGTTGCTCGATGATTTGAGTTAGCAAGAAATGATACAAATTGAGAAAATACGTTGGTCGATGACTTAAGATGGACGAATGAACGATACGTGAGTTTGGTTTGAGGAAATTGATGTTGTGAATGAATCGAGGGATAATGATCGAACTTGAATTTGAATGTCGAGGAGATTATCCAGTCGGACGATAGCATCATTCGTACGACTCAGAACTTGTTGCAAAGGAAGATCGTCAGGTTACGCATGTCATCGATGGTATTGAGGCGTATCAAAGATCGATATACGATAACTCGGGGGTACTCTGACTCGGCGAATGACGATCGTGCAAGTGTTATTGTTCGGTTGGATGCGATACTTAGGATTTTGATCGAGATGAATGTTGGATGAAAATGATCGTGTCTTGATGGTTACGTTGATAGCCACAACGTCGACGATCTTGTCTTGCGCGAGCGCAACTCCAGCCTCGCACATGCGTTGCGTCGGATTTGGGGCGATTGTTCCGCGTGAGTGCTGACATGGTGATTCATATCGCGGGAATGATCGAACTCGAAAAATCAGGACGCGGCAACGTTGATTGTCTCGACTTGTCGGTTTGACGTGAAGGTGAATTCGAGGATGTTTGGACTTACGACTGATGAATGAAATAAACTTGAGGATTGAGTAGGTCCAATCCGCACATCGAGAATGAATTAGTCTAGACGCAAAACAAGAGTTACGTCCCGATGAGGATGATTATCCCGCGGGAGCGTGCATGGTGATTCATGCCTACCGTGGAAAATCTGACTCGCGTGAGATCGGGGCGCAACATATTGTTAAGTTAGACGACCTCATGATCAAATACGTGAATTGGAATAGATGACTTAGGAAATGTGGAATGTAAAATTATGGTTTAGCGATGAATTATGTCGTAGCGTGCTTGAATTGGAAGGATTGATAGGCGGATTATGTCGAACGTGTTCGAAGAGATAGATTATGCGAAGATGGTTTGTTGAACGGGAGATTTTGTTACGTCGTGAAATTGATTGAACGTAAGTTGAAGTAGGATGGCTTTGCTGAACGACTCGGACCTCGTGCGACGAAATGTTGGGATGTGTGTAGGCAATCTATGATCAAAGTTTAGAAATCGGAGTGATGCGAGCTTGGATAGAAACCCCGTACTATCAACTTGGTTTGACCTTAGGATGGGGTCAGTGTTGATATCGTTGTTTGGGAACTATGATTCCAATACTGACGGAAAGACATAGCCTAGCAGTTAGGCAGACGTTCCGGTGCGGAGCGATAGGAATGGTGAAGGCACCACTCATGAGGCTCGGTTGACATGCATGTATATCAAGGACGCTTGAATGCGTGCACGATCCGACTCGAGTGGTGATGGAGGGATTCGCTATCACGAGGCTTGGTTAAAATACATGTATTTTGGGGACGCCTAAGATATGTGCACGATCCATACTAAGTGATATGTTGAATTCAAGTAAGATTTGAGGAACGAGGAAGTATCGAGGATTTTGAGATCGTAAGTTTTGAAGAAAGGATTGAGGGTAGCACGAGCGTGGCTCGGATTTGAGTAAGGCATAGGAGAATTGTGTGCGAGAGTTCTTGAATGTTGAGTAAAGTGATAAGTCGATAAGTGTACTCAGTTAGTTTCGAGGACGAAACTTTTTCTGAGTGGTGTATGATGTAGTGTCCCGTCCCGCTCAGTCAATCGGAGAAATCGAAACGCCGACGACGTTCGGCCTTAGCCTTGCAACGGCTGCTGGAAGACATCGTTCGGTCGAGGCGACCGCTCGCTCAGGTGGGGTAGTTTCGGTGAACTTGCCTCATCTTAGCCTTCACATAATAAATCGTGTGTTTTCAACTTGCACAATAGGCTTGATAATAAAAGAGACGAATCCACATAGCTAAGGGAATAATCCCGACGGGTCGAAAAGAGTTAGAACATGGAAAAAGGTCCAACGGTCGGCTTAGAGTTGGTGCACGGTGTGCTTTGAAAATGACACTCGGTCCTTCGTCCCGTGGCTTGGGAGAAGGAAAGTTGGTCTTAGGTGCAAAAGTTAAGAGTTAGCCTAAGTCATAGGCGTCGCCCGCGTAAATGCTTGATAAAGCATGCACGCTTCCACTGCGCAAGGCTTGGCATAGCCTTTGCTCGTCCCTCGGGTTAAGTTGTACGCTTGAGTAAGTTAGGTAAAGTTATGCCGGTCGACCTAAGTCATTCCAAGTGCTGTCCCGCTCATTCTGCGGTTGTCAAGTTAAGTAGTCCCACGATCTCAAGGCCCGTCGACTTGGACAGGAGTGTCACGCAGAGCACGATTGGCTTAAGGTACGATGCACGGGCTTAGTGTTTAAGGCAAGGATCACAATTGATTCAAAGTGAGTTTTGAGAAAGGACTATCAAATAGGCATTCATGAGTTGAACCAAATGATAGGGTAACAAGGAAGGAAATGCTCGCGACCGTGGGTCGTCGAGGGGTCTCAAGGAAAGGAATGCTCGCGACCGTGGGTCGTCGAAGGATCTCAAGGATAGAAGTCTTGGTTTTGGTAGAGGAATGACTGTGTGAGACGTCAGTTTGTGTCGAGTCTTGCATGGTCATTTGACAACTTGTCGACAAGGGCGATGAACCCTCGAGCGGTAACCCTTGGCCAAGGGGCCGACTCGGCCTAGGAGGGAACAGGGTATAGTCGTACGTAAGGTTTTGGCACAGGTTAAGCGGGGACTTGCGACGGAGCTAGCTACTTGCGTCGAAAGGATCCCGATTAACAAAACTATACGTCAAGGTATAGCTTGTGATGCTAGTGACCAAGTTCATATAGATGTCGGCAAATAGCGGCTAACCGCGTGTATGTCTTTGGATTTAGTTGAGTTGAAGGTGTGTACAGTTAGAACACAAAGTTTGGGCCTAAGATTGGGTTTCAACATAGGCGTCGTACTTCGGCACGAGATGTGGCGTCAAGTCTTGAGTTGTCGGTATATAAATTGCTTAAGTTGGTTGAGTTGTTTGAGTTTAAGTCGGGAAACCGCCGCAAGGCAAAGTTGGTTGAGTGACGCTAACATTCACAAGTCTTGATTGGGTCAGTTGGTGGTCAAAGTAGCAAGGGCCGCGAGGCGACGATACGGTTAAGTCTCATTGAATTGCGAGGCACGGCCTCAGCAAGGGTTTGTAGCACGGTCACACGAAAATGGAGCTTCATCACGTAGTTGCGTCTCTGATTTTAAGCCGTAAGGCAAACACGACTCGATAGGTTAACGTTGTTGGCACGAGAAGGGTCTTGAGACAAGGTATTGAGTTAACATTCGTTGCAAGCACGAGATGGTCTAAAGACACAAAATAAGCAAGGCGTCGGTCATAAAACTGATCCTAAGGCAAGACTAGAAAGACAATTGATAAGAAGGGACTATGTTGCACAAAGTAAAATAACGTGCGGGTTTTGTATGGGTGGGCGAGGAGCTCATTCCACCAGTACAGTTGAGTACTGACACCCACATAGTTTCCATGTGCAGGCACAGGTAGAAGCTCGTGGCACGGAGCTCGCTTGGATGCGTCGAGGCACGGAGTTTCTTGGCGATTCGAAGCGTGCGGCCGCATGGAGAAAAGACTTATACGGGACATAATGTATGGACATCACCTTCCGAAGCTTCCGCTGGATCGACAAATGTATTGAGAGAAGAGAGAGAGCTGAGTGACTTGTAATGTGAGTTGAGTGAGCATGAGAGACTTGTAATCTTGGCCTTGCGCCCCCAATGTAACCGTTGCTTCAATGTCAAAAAAGAGCTTCTTTGAATAACTTGTGTTTGTTCTTAATTTCTGCTGCTTTTATTCAATGTCTCTGCTCGGGACTTCTGTGCGACGATCCCGTCGCAGCCGCTGAAATCGGCCGTTATGGAACCCGCCTTGCACGAGCGCAATCTAGGCTCGTGCGGCATCACGCCTTAGCGAGGACGATCGCTCCTACGGGAGCGGGGCGTGACATAATGGTATCAGAGCATGACTTTACGTCCTTGGACTACCGATTGAATTCTTTAACTCCGTTGTTCTGCGAACTCTGAATGTTGCTTCCGCATATTGTCACGCCCCAGAACCAGAATACTGGAGAGCGGGGGCGAACATAGCCAGCTACGTATATTGAAATGAAGTCCATCTCGCTATACGGTCACGGCTGTCTAGATATGATGGTTTACTACAAGCCAACAGTCTCTTAAGGTCAAGCCTACTGTCTCAATCTCAAGCAAGTAATATAATTACAAGATGTTTGATCACCAAATATACAATAAAAGACGTCCCAAATATTACATATCAGCTGATCATGAAGCTAATCGTACAAGATGCAAGGACTAGCAAGAGTTAAGTCATACATGATCAACCCTAGGATTCGTTAATCATGTTTACAGCCCGTAGGCAGACAGTAGGTAAATGTGCATCGAGCTAACAGGTGCTCGTCGGCTAAACGCCTCAAAAGAATAATTTTTACAATAGAGTGAGCGAAACAAAATAGAAAACCCACTCGTAGCCCGGGTTCCTTCTAGTCGCCACCATCGGGCTGGAGGTTCGGTAGATCCTCGGGTGCTGCTCCGAAATCTGGCCACACAAAACCAGCTGGGTCAAACCCCAGAAAGAGCAAGTGCCACAAGGGAGACCACGAAATAAGAACAAAAGCCAGCATATCAGAACATAAGAAAATGGAAGAAAAGTACAAGTAATAGAAGTACAGCAGGACAATAAACGACTAGGGACATGGAACCATTCCGGGAGCCAAACCCGTAAACCAAACAAGGACCGGGGTTGTAACCCTTCGCCTGAATAGCTTCTGTCTCTACCCATTTATTGTTAAGATAAGTAAAACAATCATGTACAGGAGTGCCAAGTACAGGGACTAGACAAGACTTAGACAGGGCTAGACATCATCCATTTACAAGCGGCCAAGCAATTATTACGGCTTACTACTTTAACTAACTAGGGTTATCACAAGCCTAATTACTAACAAGATACAATGAGAATTTTCCTAGTCCCAAGCCCTGCAGACCATCCAGTTTTCCTTCCGCGGGTTGAGAGTATGGTTGGGTACATCGCCCCGGAGACGATATACCCTTAGGTGACTTAGAGGTGCAACACATGACAGTGTGCTGGAAATGTGCTCTACTCGTCGGCAAGCTACAAGTCCAATTAAGAGCGCCCAGATAACAAGATTGCCTGTGACTGGAAATTCTCCATGAACTATAGTTTGATCTAGTCATTATCCTAATCCATATTCAGTGTGAATCCCTGACCGTGGGAACCAGGGAGTCACGTCCTAGACATGATACAAGAAATGACAAGTGGATTGCACAAGCAAGCAAGCAGGAACACCTACGGTGTCAAGGTTGATTATACAAGTCAAGTTAGCCATCGCAACGGCATCAAGTCAAGTCAAGTCAAGTCAAGTCAAGTTGCAAGTTACAAGTCAAGAGTGCGCCGCCACGGGCCACTATCAAGTTACCAGGTTACAGAGATTAATCATGAATCACAGGTTATAAGTCAAGAGTGTACCCCCTTCGGGTCACTATCCAGGAAATCAGAAGTACCAGGATCATAAATTACAGAAAACCCCGAAAACCGTACTAGTCATAGCAATTACTGAAAATCGTGCCAAGTCGTGTTGGGTCAAGATAGTCGTGCTGTGTGGAACAAAATCTCAAAACCCAATCTACAAAAGAGAAGCCAAGCTTAAAGAAATAAAACCAAAACTCCAAGAGCCAATGGGTTGCGCAAGGGGTCAGGGGGTTGGATTGTGCAGGGTGTCAACCGCGCAGGGTGCCAAGTGCGCAGGGTTGGGTGGCGCATAGGGCCAAGTGCGCATGGAGCCAAGTGCGCAGGGGTCAATTACGCAGGGATCAATTGTGCAGGGTACAGCTTGCGCAGGAATCAATTGCGCAGGGGTCAATTGCGCAGGGTACGGGTTGCGCAGAATCAGATGGCGTAGCGGCCAATGGCGCAGGGGCGCGCGCGCAATCGGACAACGGCCAGGGCTGCGCGGTCAGCGACCAGCGCTAAAGAGCGCGGCACGGGGGAAGGTTGCGCGGTACAGCGCTGCGCTAAAGAGCGCAGGCTGGAGTCTTCTTCTCCAGGCCGAGAGCAAGTCCAAGAACACTAAAAACTTCCAATCTTCATATCTTGGTCAAATCAAAGCCAAATCTAGATTTTCAAAGGTCTAACTTGGGTAAATTTGAATTCTCTTCCACATGGAAGCATCAAAACAAGCAAAAATCAAAGTTTACTAGATCAAAACCAAAAATTTCCGAAAATGGTTGAAGCCTAGATCTAGAAAAATGGAAGCTCCAAATCCAAAAATGTCAAGTTCTAATGTTGATCTCCATATCCTAATCTAGCTATTGGACAAATAAAATGTGGTACTTATTTAATGGCAAGGTGCACTTGCCTATGGAGGTTGGTGAGTTGTGTAGAGGAAGGAAGAAGAAGGAGATGGAGAAAATAAATGAAAGTAAAGAGGAGAGAGAAAGTAGGTAGAGTTTTAATAAGGGTGGTTGTGGTGTGTTGAGGGTGGAGCATAGGCTAAGGTGTTCCAATGTATGTTAAACCAAACCAAACCAAACCAATTCTCCTCCACAAAATAAAACCAAGTCATGTCAAAACCTATTTTACGAAAAAAACCCAAAATCTGCAAGTCGAGCCAAAAATACAATTACAGGCCAGAATCTGAGAAAATAAAATACAGGTCCAAGATACATACAGGCTTAACAAAATACGTGTTCTGAGATATGGGTGTTACAACTCTACCCACCTTAAAAGAATTCCGTCCTCAGAATTTAATTTAAGAGGCTAGAGAGACAAGGACAAGTCATACTTATTTACATGCAAGCTATACTAAGCAGTCAATCAAACAATCACGCATGCAAGCAAGGACGGAAGGCATAAGGCATAAGGAAGACATTATACCTTATGAGTCAAACAGGTCGGGATACCGCAATTGGATGTCATCCTCACGCTCCCACGTTGACTCACCTAGAGAGTGATGACCCCAAGCAACACGGACTAAGTTAATAGTCTTGTTCTTGAGTATCTTCTCCCTCCGATCCAATATAGACACAGACCTTTCCTCATACGAAAGGTTGGTACCAACAACCAATTTCGAATGGTCTAGGATATGGCTCGGGTCTGGGATATACCGTCGTAATTTGGGACACATGGAATACATCATGCACCTCACTTAGCGACGGCGGAAGAGCAAGACGATAGGATACATCTCCTACTCGCTCCAGGATATCGAACGGCCCTATATACCTAGGACTAAGCTTTCTTCGCACGCCAAAGCGAATGACGCCGCGGTTAGGAAAGATCCTAAGGAATACATAGTCGCCGATAGCAAGCTCTAAGGGTCGTCGATGGGCATCGGCCCAATGCTGCTGGCGATCTTGGGCAACTCGAAGTCGATCTCTGATCCTTCTGACCACTTCAACTGTCTGGACAATCATTTCTGGACCGAGCATTTGTCTCTCTCCAACATCGTCCCATGCTAGCGGGGATCTGCACTTCCTGCCATACAGAGCCTCGAATGGTGCCATCTGGATGCTGGCCTGGAAACTGTTGTTGTACGAGAACTCCACCAGATGATGGTGATCCTCCCATGAACCGCCGAAGTCAAGGGTACAAGACCTCAATATGTCTTCAAGAGTCTGGATTATACACTCTGACTGGCCATCTGTCTGCGGATGATAAGCTGAGCTAAACTGGAGGCGAGTTCCCAAACTCTCTTGTAGGCTACGCCAAAAGTGTGACGTAAACCTTGAATCTCGGTCTGAGATAATGCTGATTGGCATACCGTGAAGCCTGATAATCTGTCTGAGGTACATTTCTGCCAACTGAGCCGTCGATTGACCAACTCTGAACGGAAGAAAGTGGGCCACCTTCGTGTGCCTGTCAACTATAACCTAAATAGCATCTCTACCAGCTGGGGATCTAGGCAATCCAGTCACAAAATTTATGGTCATATGCTCCCACTTCTATTCTGGAATCGACAAAGGTTGAAGAAGTCCAGCGGGCCTCTGATGTTCAGCTTTAACCTGCTGGCAAACCAAACATCGAGAGACAAATCGGGCTATCTCCCTCTTCATGCCATTTCACCAAAAATGTTGACGGATATCACGGTACATCTTCGTACCACCAGGATGAATAGAATACTGCGAGCTGTGAGCCTCTGCCATAACTTCCTGTCTGATATCTCCACTGGGTACACAAAGACGAGTGCCGTGCCGAAGTGTACCATCCTCATGAATACATAACTCTGGCCTTCTTCCTGCCTCACACTCTGCTCTGAGTCGCTGAAGCTTAGAATCTGTAGACTGTGCTATACGGATCCTCTCAACTATGTTGGACTGAACCTGTAGACTGGCCATCAATGCCATACTGGTAGGAAGAACCACTTCAATTTCCATCTTCTGAAGATCTGCCAATAACTCTGGTTGTGCCGTCAAGAAATAAACTCTGGCTCTCCGGCTCAACGCATCGGCTACAACGTTGGCCTTCCCCGGGTGATACTGCAAATCCACATCGTAGTCCACCAATAGCTCAAGCCATCTTCTCTGCCGCATATTAAGGTCCTTCTGGGTAAAAACATACTTCAGACTCTTGTGATCCGTAAATATCTCCACTCTATCTCCGTACAAGTAGTGCCTCTACAACTTAAGTGCAAACACTACTGCTGCTAATTCCAAATCGTGGGTCGGGTAATTCTTCTCATGATCACGAAGTTGACGTGATGCATAAGATATTACCTTCCCATGCTGTATCAAGACACACCCCAATCCTCTACCTGAAGCATCGCAATAAACTGTGAATCCTCCGGTCCCATCTAGAAGTATGAGAATTATCAAACCTCGCTTCAACTTCTCAAATGATTTCTGACACTCTGCTGTCCAAGCAAACTGTACATTTTTGCGGGTCAACTGGGTCATCGGTACCGAAATTCTTGCAAAATCTGAAACGAATCGCCGGTAGTAGCCGGCTAATCCAAGGAAGCTGCGACCTTCTGCCACTGAGCTGGGTACTGGCCATGTCTCAATAGCCACAATCTTCTGGGGATCCACTTCTACTCCTCCTCGAGTAATGATGTGACCCAAGTACGAAATGCGATCGAGCCAGAACTCGTATTTGCTGAACTTGGCGTACAACTGGTGCTCTCTAAGCGTCTGAAGGACGATTCTGAGATGTTGCTCATGCTCTGCTTCGCTCTTGCTATAGACCAGGATATCATCTAGGAACACGATCACGAACTGATCCAAGTAAGGCATGAAAATGCGATTCATGAGGTCCATGAATACGGCTGGCGCATTGGTCGCTCCAAAGGGCATAACAAGGAACTCCCAATGCCCATACCTAGATCGGAAAGCTGTCTTCGGGATATCCTGCTCTCTGACTCTGATCTGGTGGTATCCTGACCGCAAGTCTATCTTCGAGAATACTGAAGCCCCTTTGAGTTGATCAAACAAGTCATCTATCCTCGGGAGAGGGTATCTGTTCTTGATTGTCACCGAGTTCAAGGTACGATAATCTACACATAGCCTGGACGTACCATCCTTCTTTTTCACAAGAAGCATCGGGGCTCCCCAAGGCGATCCACTTGCACGAATGAATCCCTTGGTCCTGAGTTCTTCAATCATCTTGTACAAAATCTCCAACTCTGAAGGCGCCATTCTGTAGACTCGTTCTGACACTGGTGCTGTCCCGGGGATCAAGTCTATAGTGAACTCGATCTCCCGCTCTGGCGGCATCCTTGGAAGCTCCTCTGGGAAAATATCTGGAAATTCTTCAACTATCTGGGGCAACTGTACTGCTGCTACTGCCATCCGTAATACTGGGGATGATGGTTCCACTGCTCCTCTGGAAAATGAGAACTCTGGCTCCCCTGGAATGCTGAAAACAACTCTGCCAACATGGCAGTCTATCCTAGCATACTGGTTCCTCAACCAATCCATGCCTAAGACTACATCATAGTCTGCCATAGGGAATTCTATAAATCTAGCGGGGAACTCTCTACCGCTAACTATGATCCGACATGAGGAAAATACTCGATCTACTCTCATAAGACCATTACCAGTAAGTATATTAAGTCTCACTGCTAATGACTCGGGATCCAATCCTATCCATGTCGCGAATCGTACAGACATGAATGAATGCGATGCACCAGAATCAAATAATACCAATACTGGAAAGGAGTTTACGAGAATAGTACCTGCTACTACCTCACCTGGTGCAACTTCTTCTTCTATAGCCATCATCATGGCCTGACCTCTAGCTGCGTGTCCCCTCTGCTGGAAACCTCTCTGCCTGCTCTGTACTTGGGCTTGGGTATACTGCTGCTGGTTCTGCTGATGAAATGCCTGGGCCTGAGGCAACAATGGCCTCGGGTACTGCTGCTGCTGCACCGGTGCTGGTCCCCTAACCGATGGACTGGTTAGGTTAGAAGAGGAAGAACTACCCTTATTCGGGCAGGCTCCTATCTTGTGATCTGCCGCTCCATAAGCCAGGCACAATCCTTGCGCCCTGTGACAATCTGCCACCACATGGCCTGGCTTCCCGCAATGAGAACATCCCATCGCGGAAGTCTGCTTCTGCTTCTGCTGTTGCGGGTACGTCGGGGTTGAATAATGAACCGACGTCACTGAGGCCGCCCGCCTCGGAGTTCCAATAGTCAAACCCCTAGCTGCCGGGACTGGAGCTGATGATTGGTGCATCTGACTGTGGGACCGCTTTCTACCTCTGGTCCTATCCACGATCCTCTGGGAGGTATACTCGTGCCTCCTAGCTGCCCTCAATACTGCATCGAACGTCTGGTGCTCGAACTGCTCGACTGCCAACAAGATCTCCAAATGCAACCCCTGCAGGAACCGCTGGGCCCTATCAAACTCGGTCGCCACCAAGGTGGGGGCAAACCTACTGAGTCTAGAAAACTCAGATGCATAACCGTCGACTGTTCTGCCTCCTTGCTTCAAGTTGGTAAATCTCGTCTGTAGGTCGTACCGGGCCACAGCATCGAAATACTTCGTCTGGAATCTCTCTCTAAATACTGTCCAAGCAATGGGTGCCACTAATCCCATGGCTTGCGTCACCCACCAACTGCGAGCTAAGTCCAGCAACTGTAGGCGTACCACCGCCACCTTCTCATTCTCAGGTGTTCTAGCTGCTTCCAGAACCACCTCGGTATCCTGAAGCCAAGCGTCCGCGGCAATCGCATCTTCACTGTCGTCGAAGAATGGAGGGTTCAGGCGCTTGAAGCTGTTGGCCGCGCTGTTCCCTGGATGACCGCCTCTGGTCAAAGCATCTGCCACTGCCTGGTGCAAGGCGTCTCCTCTGCGATCTTGAGAAGTTATCAAGGCCCTGATGAGATCTACCAAGGTACCATCATCCGGCTCGGCAGGCTGAACGGGCTGAACTGGGGGCTCTCCTCTAGGAGGTATAACTCGGGAGGCAACTCCGGAATGCTGGGCTTGATCTCCAGGTTGCTGGTCTACGGGAGGCGCTCCACCTTGCTGATCGGCGGGGTCAGGTACAGTACCGCTGAAGAAGACGACACAAGGAAAATAATAAGGAAGGACCAGGACAGATCAACGATACAAGCATGTGATCAGGTCAAGATTCTCAGGGATTCAGAGGATATGAACGGAGATCAAGGACGAGTACTGATCGAGACATCTACTCGGTAAACCCTCACATTTCTTGAATGCCAAGACCTGCATGGGCCACCACTTAAACCATGTCACGCCCCAGAACCAGAATACTGGAGAGCGGGGGCGAACATAGCCAGCTACGTATATTGAAATGAAGTCCATCTCGCTATACGGTCACGGCTGTTACTACACCAAAACAGATAATTTACGACAGTTAGAGTTGTCTAACAACGACGTATTAAAACTGTTATTACATATTCGACGGATTAAAACTGTTGTTTAATATCAAAATCTATTTCACCAAAATACGAGGTTTAGATATGACAGATTGAAAATGTTGTTTGACATCCAAATTTTGTTGAAAATTTTTGCTCCTAATTTTTCTCCCGAAATTCATGACCCCTCCCGCTGTAAATCCTATCAAAACTTTTCTTTCTCCATCTCTTTTTTTCCCTCTCAAAACTTCTTCTCCCCCTCTTGCTGGAACCCCCAAATTTTTTTTTCTTTCTCCACCCTTTTTCCTCTCGACCCCCTCTCGCTGGAACTCGCTTGAACCCTATGGTAATTCTCTTCTTCTAAAAACTTTTTTCTCTTAAACCCTTTTCTTTTCTTATTCTTATGTACGAGGGCTTGGGTTTGGGTTTGGGTCAGAGAAGAGAAGAGAGGAGTGGTAGGTGATGGTGATGATAATAGTGGTTGCCGTGTCTACGGAGGTGGTGGTGGTGGTGCTACCGCCAACCTAAAAGAGATGGTGTCTTTCGATGTCGTGGGCGATACTGAAAGCCTCGAGCGCAACCCATGTCCCAGTCCAAGAGCCAATCTTCCTCTGCACGAAGTACATCTCGATCGGGAAGTAGATGGTCAGAGGCCAGAAGTTCACGGCGTTGAGAACTCCCAGGACGCTGTTGAAGTAAGGGAAGGCCTGGGGTTGTAGATGACTAGCCTGCGGAGGTTGGGATAGCCCATGTCGCAGATGGTGCAGAGGTTGGGGTCTATGGTCCGGTCGAGGTCTCCGAAGAGGATGAGTGGGCTATAGTTGGTGATGAGGCTGGTGATCCAGGGGTCGGTGAAGCTGTGGTGTTTGAGGAAATGCCAGACCGAGTTGGGCTTGGAAGGGGATGTGGTGTAGGATTAAAACCATTTTTTAACATCAAAATCTATTTCGCAAAAATAGTAAATTTAGAACGTCGGTCAATTATTTATCTTTGCACATTCATACATGTTTTTATTCATGAGCAACACCCATATTGTTGCTGACGATTAGCTTCTTTTACAGACTGTCGTGATCATACCTCTGATTTCCTTTGGCGTAGCACAATTTGGTTCACTACTGAAGGTCAGTACTTGTATCTTCTGTTTAAGACTGTTAAGAGACATGATTATTATCTGAATAGGTAGACCTGATTTGCAAATATTAGTTGAATAACTGAAGGAAAAAAAATTGGTTCATTATTGAAGGAAAAAATGGTTTCAAGAGTTGACATATAAAATTTGCAAATATTAGTTGAATTCCCACAGGCACTACAAATGTAGCTCGATGTGATTTCTAATTTTAGTTACAAAGTAAAAGAAAGTAGTCAAATTATCAAGGGTCGTCAGATTTTCCTCATTGATTGGGAACAAAAGTAGGGCATTTTAAGGGGCCTTAAGACTGTAACATATGTACAGTTTAAATGCCCGAGAAGGAAGTTGTTAGGTTCTTTCCTCCATTAGATTGAGCCAAATTTTAGTTGGTATTTTAAATAATATGTGCCTAGTTAAAGTTGATATCAGTTGGCACCTTTGAACAAGTATATTTACTTCAGTTCTCTTTTTCTTTCTTTCAGCTATTGCCAGTCCTGTTCCTAACCCAACAAGTTCACAATTTTTTGTTGCTATTGACATGCTTGAAAAGGAATATGTGTTGAAAACAGCACAATATCAGACTGTCAAGGCACCCAGTAGAGACCCCGAACTACATTACTCCCTGGTCGGTTGCACCTGTGTTCCCGGCTTTCAGTTTGAGGATTTTGCGCTGGCGACATTTTCTTCGGAGCTCATATCTATTGCTCCCAAGACAGAGCCTTTCCTCACTTATCTCACCCATACCAACTGAAGTAAAATCTTCTTGTTAGTGTTTTGATGGAGTAATAGTTTGGTTGTCCTCTTATGCCACATTGTTTGAATATTTTTTATGAGCTAAAACTTCTCTTATGAAAAGATATGGTGTGTCTATTAGAACCAGATGATAATAATAGTATGGCAATATAAGTTATGATTTTGAATATTTTTTAATGTTTGCTTCCTTGATTTGGAGATGTGTTGATGTAAAGAAAATCTTATTAGTACCTTCGATTCCTAGTTTGATTTTGATTTTTCTTTTGTCTGCTTTCACTAATATAGTCTTCTGATTTTGAGTATGGCACATGCTGTAGAAGCCTTAGCACATGTTGTAGAAGCCTTAAGGTCCTCAAATATATCATGTGCGGACAATGGATTCTAACAATAGATTGTAAGTACTCTCGTGTAGTGATTTAGCAGTTCCTCTAAGGCAAGGACATGAGGACTAGTTCTTTATTCATTTGGTAAACATATGACTGACAGATATCCCAAACCATCCACCACTGATCGCCGCCGGAGCTCCTCCTCCTCTTCATCCGCCTCCGACCGGGACTCTATCCGCGACATCCGTCTCAAGAAGGCACGCCTTCCCCCCTCCTCTCTTCTCGCTCAAACTGGCCATGCTGCACGGACGCAGATACACTGACACGGTCATACGACACAATTAGGACACGGCTCATAGTGTATTTTTTTGAATGCTAATGTTCGTGTTGGTTACGTGTTCAATGCAACGCTTTATGGACACGACATGCTTTTTGTTGTTGTTAGTCAAATGGTCTTAGATTTCAGATTTTTTTTCTACCCCTAATTTTGTAATTACAATTGAATGTTTGGTTTTGAGTTATTTATAGAACATTTTTGCCCCTTTCTGTGCACATCAGGATACTATTGTATATGAGTTACTTGGACCTTGGTAACATGCAAGAATGATACAGGTAATTGTTTAAATTGTTAGCTTAACTTATAGAATTTTACTTTCTTACGTAAAAGTTGTTTCTTTTATTGAGAGTTATGTTAAAAAAATAATATGGAATTTGATGTTGTTTGATGAATGCGGTTAAGATATATAATTGACATTTAATTTGGTAAAAAAACACCTCTTTTTGCTGGTCTTTGTTCAATTTTTGAGGAATTTGTTGTACATTACCACCCAAGTGCAACTGCAAATGGAAGGTTTTGGTGGTTGGCAATTTCGGGAGATGAGCTGAACACACACCTTTAGGGGCTGGAGTACTTCATGTTTGTAAATTTTGTGTTACATCGATAGGTTTTTGCAGAAGGATATATGGAGACAATAATGAAACTGCACCATTGGTGCAGTATTTGCAATGTTCTTATTGCCTTGTAAAAGCACTATCTAGGAATATTTTACTTAATAGCTTCATTTTGCAACCTTGAAGTAGAGGATGCAATTTCCCTTACCACTGAAAATGATATGAATACGTAACGAGTCTAACGACTTGCTTACCAGATTGAAAGGGACGTAAAGTTTCCATAAGTTTTCCTTTTAAGCTATCTTACTTCATTGCCAGGTGGAAGAGCTAAGGAACAAGGGATACAAACCTTATGCCTACAAGTGGCACAGAAGTCATACATCAAATCATCTCCAGGATATTTATAGTCATTTGGAGAACGGTGAGGAATGCAAGGGGGATTCAGTATCGGTTGCAGGAAGAATTGTTGCTCGGAGAGCATTTGATAAACTTGCATTCTTGACTGTAAGGGATGATTCAGGAACAATACAGGTTTGTCCGATTCCTCTATACATGCATAATTTCCTTGTGGGTGTGGGTGGCGGGAGGTGGTTAGTCAACTTGGATTTTAGAGACATATTATGGGTGATTTAAAAATTACAATCACAATGATTTCATTAACACTGATTTTGGAATGGCTTTCCAAATGACTTCACAGCATCATTTAAGAGTTCATACTGTTCTTTGTCATTTTTTGTTCGATATAATTAAACAATAAAACATGATAATATATTTATCGTTAAATGTTTTTTAGAGAAACCATGATTTACTAAATAGTGCTTTTATGAAACCTCAAAATATTACAGACCCATCTAAGATCATAATGAGTCATTGAGTCCTAACTACTAGATAGAAAAAGATACAACCACCTCAGAAGAACTAGAACCAAGTATCGACGATACAAATACATCACAAAAAACCAAAACCAATGACCACCAGGAATCTTGGATCTTCTTACTAGGCTGGATCAATGGATTCCTTCTTGTATATGGTTTTCTTCCTCACCTGTGTACATGAACACATGCCAAGGGTTTTGCTTGAAAGAAACAATAGGAATTTTAATAGAAAACATATCCCTCCGTACACAAACACACAAACCATTTGGTATTATTCATTAGAAAATCTAAGATTTTAGATATATTCTAATTCACTCAGAACTTAGTAGGGAATGGGTAAACTAAAAGATGGACAATGGAGAATGGTTTATGCAAGTATTTGGAAGAACAATAGGAAGTTAAGGTGTGTTGTTGACTAAGAGGAAGATGACGACCAGATGGAGTAGGGAGGAGGAAGGTGGGAGGTGGAGACTCGTGTGGCACATGGTGGCGAGTACTATATAGTCCATGATAGAGTAGGAATGGCGGCACTGGCGATAGGCATAACAAGGAGATGGAGGTTTGGTGGAGAGAGAAGTACTGTGGGTCTTTGGGTAAAACGTGACAAGAATCACATATGGGAAATGTGCGGTTTCATTAATGAGCAAATAAAGGAAACCTGGATGGCTGTTTCACAATTCAACCATTTCTACGATTTTAAAATCATATTTGACAAACAGATGATTTTGAAACCACATAAGGCAACCCTAAATCCCTAATGCTTGGATTGACTTACCCCTTCTTAGAAGAAACTTTTGATTTCACTAAGTTCCCTCTTGAGAGATTGAAAGTAAGAGTATGAAAAGGAAAAGCCTCGTAGGTTGACAAGTTATGAAAATAGTCAGTCTTTAGTTCTGATGGTTATCTGTTTGTTTTGTTTTATTGGTTATAATCTAAATCAGTTTCAGAGTCTTGGTTTGACCATTTTGCAAACTCATGGTTTTGTTGGACCCTCAATACTGTTATTCTTGTAAATATGAAAATTTCAGCATTGCATAATTCTAGTAATAATAGTATAGCAATATAAGTTATGATTTTGAATATTTTTTAATGTCTGCTTCCTTGATCTGGAGATGTGTTGATGTAAAGAAAATCTTATCAGTACCTTCAGTTCCTAGTTTGATTTTGATTTTTCTTTTGTCTGCTTCCACTAATGTAGTCTTCTGATTTTGAGTATGGCACATGCTGTAGAAGCCTTAAGGTCCTCAAAGCTATCATATGCGGACAATGGATTCTAACAATAGATTGTAAGTACTCTCGTGCAATGATTTAGCAGTTCCTCTAAGACAAGGGCATTATGACTAGTTCTTTATTCATTTTGGTAAATATGAATGAAGGATTGAAGGGAAGTTTTAACTTGGTATGTGCCAAAATTTCCATAGCAATTCTATAGGTAGAGTCATTAGATAAATATAATGTATCATTTCTACATATTTATGGAGACTTTGCGGCAAATACTTAAGGATAACCCCTTTTATTTCCCTAATCATCTGTTTATCTTGTAGCAAATCTTGTATAACTATGTTGCCACCTGCAGGGATTAAGGCTTGTATTCGAGCTAAAGGGCCTGTTCCATAAGAGCCTTACGAAGTTATCGGAGTCGGGGTCGAGCTGCTCTATGAATCTTAAGGGCCAAAACAAGCAAGGTAGATAGAAAACATACGAGTCGGGGTTGATACTGTACTGCTTGTGTGCAGGTGCTGATACTGCTGCTCCTTGCAGCAGTTGCTGGAGCTGCTACTAGTAGCTGCTAGTGCTGCTGCTGCTATTCTTCTCTGCTGAAACACACCCAGGAATCCCCTTCTTGTTCACTGCAAACTGGTACTGTCTCGTACTTGCTGCATTAATTTATACTATCTAGCTGACTAGCTCATTATTATCATGTGACGACCTTTGGAAACTTCCACATACTCCATCAAGGACGAAACCAGGGAAAAAGTGGGCAGTTACTCCCTTAGTCCAGTAATCCCCTTTAGGATTTTCATTTTCATATCTTTATTCTAACTGATTTGCTAGTTTTGGCTGTTCTATATCTTTGCTACGTGTGTTTATACTACACAATGAGTTTACCTGTGTATGTGTAAACACGAATATACTGCATGACAATAGGTATGCTAATGTTTTATGTGTACTAAATGTATCCTTTAACCATCACCATTATTAATTTTATTTATTAGTATATTATTGGTCTATCTTCTTGGCAATAGGTATGCTAATGTTTTTACTAATATTTCTTTTCCTTCATTCAGGTGAACGATTCTATGCATACAAGATTTCTTTGCTTGTTTCTTCAGATGCATTTCATGCAATGTTTGATGGTGGATACAAAGTTAGTTAATTTTGAGTGGCCCAGTTATAGGAACATAAGTTTATATCTTAATCTAGCTTATTTATGCTTAAAACACAATAAATCATGTTTTATTTAGGGTCCAAATTTTTCATTAGGCAATAAAATGTGTGCCTCGATAACATGGGAGAATGATGTCTATATGTCTAGACACCCACTATCTATACAGGGTTCCATCTGTGGTTTTCTAGGAACGTGGTATAACTTTCATTGTGGCTCATGTGACAACTATCCGATTAATTATTTCCACATGAAAATTGTTACCTTCCAAACACTATTACTCATGTAGTTGAGAACGACTGATTTTATCAAGCTGTAAGGTGAGTTGTTTGACATAACTTGCTAAAAAATGCATAGCTTTAAATGTAATACGTTCCATTTCGTATGCAGTATAATGCATCCGAGCTCAGCAAACAAGGATTTGTGACTGTACCCGATTTTCTGATGCAGGTACCGCACCAAAGTACATGTTCGAGGCTTTCTACTTTATAAAATATATTTCTCCTTTCATTTGCTACTGATAAGCACAGGATTGTGAACTATCTTCTCTTAGGATGTAAGTGCATATTTTTTTTACTTATGTGTAATGATATAGTTGGCTTCAACTTCTAATTTTTTTTTCATAATATAAGGAATCTAAAATATTTATTTCAAGGGCATCTTGATATCTTATAAGGTATACCAAATTGCAGGCAAATTGCAGGCTCATGAAAGGCTTGAGGAAAAGGAGAGTGTCTTGCAAAGGAAGATATCCATAGAGGTCGACAGAGCAAAAGAACTTACAAAGGAAAACAACAGACAAGGTATGGTGACTAATGTACTTTCATGAAATTTATATTTAAATATAGCATGTTTTGGTATCAGAAAGCTTAATACAATATTTTTCCGCAACGACCATGCAGTGTTTGAAGAGGAAAAAGTTGAAGTTGAGATGGAGCACCTCGTTAGTTTTCAGTTGCGTATTCATCATTAGGTAATTTCTCACAAATAGTAGTTCTCTATAATTATTGAATACATGTACCACAAGTTTAAAAGGCTTTCTTTTACGTTTCTCTCGTGGCAATGTCCATTTTATAGGCGATCATGATTCATGCCTGTTATTAACATGTCTTTAAGTAGTACAACATGGGTTTACAGTATTATGTAGGAAAGTCAAAAGATTGGTGGCATCGGGTATCCTACTCAAGGAAATGACTCCATTTAATTTTTTTTTTGGTTTTAGCGTAGGAACACTACTTATCAAAATGTTAGCTAAGATATACTTGATTTTGTAGGTTGCAAATAGGCAAATACAAAATTTTGTTCATCGCATATGACTGATATTTAAACTAATCAGTCATTTCTTGATTTCAATGCTTATATGTTATTTCATTAAAGGTGCTTTGACAGAGAAAAAAATTATGTTGCACACATCTGCTATAGATTTATCATTATTAACTTTTCTGTCATTTGAACTAATTTGTAAATCTATCAAACTTTAGTTAGCATAGCTGCATAATGGTTCACTAACTATTTACTTTCCCGAAGTCTACTGAAGGCATGGAAGTTGTGTGTCAAAAATAAATTTAAGACTAAATTTGTTTGGAGATTCACAACCTAAACCCAGATACTATCTCCGAGTCTACAAAGTAATAGCATGGTTTGGAGCCCCCAGTAATTAACATCCCTTGACTTGTTTATTGAAACCCAAAGAACAAGCATTAAACCTTGAGAATAAAAAAAGAATGTGCACCAACCAACTATCATCAGAAACCTTTATGGTACCTAGAGTATAGGATGTAAAATCTTACTGTGTACAATACATTAGTAAGTTGGAAGCAAAGTAGCACCATCAAGAATTTATAACGTTAGAAGCAAAGCTGACACATAATACTTCAATCAGAACTGCATCTCTTATCGAAGTTATTATTTCCCACCTACTACCATAAACTTATATCATGAAGCTACCCAGTTACTCCACAAATGCTGAAAGAAATAAAGGAACATTACGGAGTTTTTTTTATAGATTAAAGTAACTTGCCGCATTTTAGAAGGGTAACTGCTAAGTTACAGCAGAGCTTAACACACATCCGTAATTTGTTTAAACTGTCCTCCTTTGCAGCGACAGACATAGCTACACTGGCTTGATTGTAGGAAACTGGTAGCGATCTTCGTCGAGCAGTTCTTTAACATCTGCGAGAGGTTTCATCGGAACATAACATCAGACCAGAAGCTTTTACTAGCCCATATACTGAAGAACTAAGAGGTAATGTGCATTTAGGAATGGTTTGATGCATAGGTCAAGACATCAAAACACATAATAGCCTTATCTATTTATGGTTTAAATCATGATGATCAATGATGCAGAACATTTATTTGGATAGCTTGCAACTTACTGCATGGTATGTGTGTATCTGTATGGGGAGAGGCATTACATGGAGAAAGACACTTACTGGTTGGCGCCCATAGATGGTGTTGCCTAATTCCTGGAGGTATCGCTTGCTGTACTAGTCTCTATTATGATATCCTTATCAAAACCCATACCCATACCCATACAGTCTAAGGCCTCGATGCATATCTGCTGGATATAATATTGTGCAATACATGAGGGTTAAATTTATTTTTGGCATGAGTCACTCCACAACATTTAAAGCAAGTGGATCATTACTGGAGGCTGTTGGTGTCAACAAGATGGAGATATGCATTATGGACATGAATGCTTTATGTAGGATTTGTTGTGGCACTTAGTACCTTTCCTGTTTGGGTAATGAATGTGGTTCCAACAACTGTGAGTAACACCTCGTCAGCAATATATTATCGGGGATTAATTGGTCTTTTCATGACTGGTAAGTTCATCTTATATATTCCGTTGGATATTTAATATTTTTGGTATTAACATCTATTGATGCCTTAATTATCGTAGGTGTGAGCCTTTGTCAACATTATTTTGTTAACATCTAACTGATGCCCATATTTAGTTTTGAACCTTTCTCAACATCCCCACGTACATATGATATGTTGCAAACTTTTCTTCTTTTCTCAAGCCATAATGTCTGTGAGAAAGTTTGCTCAACAGAGGTATAATGCTAGAAATGGATCACATGATTTGCCCTCAGGTGCCATTTTTGTTACAAAGATTTTTTTTTTTCCATACTCCGATAGTGGCATTCATCTGAATCTACCGATAGATTTTCTGTATTCCACCTGTGATGTGAAATATAAATGTTTGTTACTGTTGGAATTTCTTAGTTCCAAATTTGTTTCCTTATTGTGCTTAATATTATGTCTTTGTAGGTACGATGAGTTAGCTTTAAACTACAATGTTGAATATATTGCTGAAAGTATTCTTTAATGGAATTATTTATCTAGAAGTCCGTTTAAAATGTAGGATCTGTGCCTATTTCTTCGATACATGTTATTTTATCTTATGCTATTTTTATCTTTATAGGGGCAGTGCAAAATTCAATCAAGGTAGCCCCGGTATGTATGGTATTTTATTTTAAACTCTAGGTATCAATATCAAGTTTGATTATAAGATTTGTATATGGTTTGCATTGGAAAGGACAGGTTTGGAGAAGAAAAACTCAACGACTGCAGGTGTTAATATGAGTCATATGCTATCTTAGTTACCTTATTCGCGATGACAGCCACAGGTTACCCTATGGCTACCTTGTTGACGCGTGCCGAACGGTTTTCTGGCAAGACATTCCCGAAAGGCACGGTTTTTTTGAGTCCTCGCCGGGACCCCCTAGAGATGAAGGCGAATGAGCCGAACATGGTCAAGGTTGGCGATAGAGCGGACGACTCACGGTCGCCTTGCTTCACGTAAGCGCGCGAATGATCTCGATGTCACAATGGTTTTGAAATGCACTTTTTTGTACTGCACTTGAGATTGTAAGCTAGCAATAAAAAAATATTCTCTTGTTTTTGTTCATCATGAGAATGAACCATTGTGAGATAGCAACATTGGTTACTTTTTGTTTTTTGATGGAATATCGCTATGTAAACTCGATACATTTATTAGTTAATACAATTTTGATTGAGTTTATTCATTGTTGATGATTGTTGATGTTTATATGAAATTGTATTTTATGATGTATTTCGGTTTTATATAGAGGATAAACAAGTTTAAATAAATTTGATATGAATGAATTGAGTATTTTTTTATTTTTTTAGTTTTGTTTCCAAAAAACGACAGACCTTACCTGTTGAAAACGTTAAAAAAGTGGCAGACCAATTTACATGCTATTTGACAGTTTTACTCCGTCGTTTTTATTTGACAGATAATAACTGTCGTTTTATTCAGCTATAAAACGACAGTCCAAAACTGTCGTTTAAATTTTGGGACGCGCTATTAACGATGGATGTTCTGACAGGTCAAAACTGTCGTTTAATGTGATTTACGACAGTTTTGGTCTGTCGAAAAATGCATGTTTTGGCGTAGTGTGTCTAGATATGAGGGTTTACTACAAGCCAACAGTCTCTTAAGGTCAAGCCTACTGTCTCAATCTCAAGCAAGTAATATAATTACAAGATGTTTGATCACCAAATATACAATAAAAGACGTCACAAATATTACATATCAGCTGATCATGAAGCTAGTCGTACAAGATGCAAGGACTAGCAAGAGTTAAGTCATACATGATCAACCCTAGGATTCGTTAATCATGTTTACAGCCCGTAGGCAGACAGCAAGTAAATGTGCATCGAGCTAACAGGTGCTCGTCGGCTAAACGCCTCAAAAGAATAATTTTTACAATAGAGTGAGCGAAACAAAATAGAAAACCCACTCGTAGCCCGGGTTCCTTCTAGTCGCCACCATCGGGCTGGAGGTTCGGTAGATCCTCGGGTGCTGCTCCGAAATCTGGCCACACAAAACCAGCTGGGTCAAATCCCAGAAAGAGCAAGTGCCACAAGGGAGGCCACGAAATAAGAACAAAAGCCAGCATATCAGAACATAAGAAAATAGAAGAAAAGTACAAGTAATAGAAGTACAGCAAGACAATAAACGACTAGGAACATGGAACCATTCCGGGAGCCAGATTACAACCCGTAAACCAAATAAGGACCGGGATTGTAACCCTTCGCCTGAATAGCTTCTGTCTCTACCCATTTATTGTTAAGATAAGTAAAACAATCATGTACATGAGTGCCAAGTACAGGGACTAGACAAGACTTAGACAGGACTAGACATCATCCATTCACAAGCAGCCAAGCAATTATTACGGCTTACTACTTTAACTAACTAGGGTTATCACAAGCCTAATTACTAACAAGATGCAATGAGAATTTTCCCAGTCCCAAGACCTGCAGACCATCCAGTTATCCTTCCGCGGGTTGAGAGTATGGTTGGGTACATCGTCCCGGAGACGATATATCCTTAGGTGACTTAGAGGTGCAACACATGACAGTGTGCTGGAAATGTGCTCTACTCGTCGGCAAGCTACAAGTCCAATTAAGAGCGCCCAGATAACAAGATTGTCTGTGACTAGAAATTCTCTATGAACTATAGTTTGATCTAGTCATTATCCTAATCCATATTCAGTGTGAATCCCTGACCGTGGGAACCAGGGAGTCACGTCCTAGACATGATACAAGAAAACACAAGTGGATTGTACAAGCAAGCAAGCAGGAACACCCACGGTGTCAAGGTTGATTATACAAGTCAAGTTAGCCATCGCAACGGCATCAAGTCAAGTCAAGTCAAGTCAAGTCAAGTTGCGAGTTACAAGTCAAGAGTGCGCCGTCACGGGCCACTATCAAGTTACCAGGTTACAGAGATTAATCATGAATCACAGGTTATAAGTCAAGAGTGTACCCCCTTCGGGTCACTATCCAGGAAATCAGAAGTACCAGGATCATAAATCACAGAAAACCCCGAAAACCGTACTAGTCATAGCAATTACTGAAAATCGTGCCAAGTCGTGTTGGGTCAAGATAGTCGTGCTGTGTGGAACAAAATCTCAAAACTCAATTGTTTTCCATAAATAAATTCACTTTATTTATTGTGTATCTAGGAAAATTACAACTGTAGGAATCCGATCTAGAAGACGGTCGCTTTATCCCTTGGACTATGCGAAGAAGAAAAGCTCTCAAAATTTTGACAGTAAGTTAGATAACTATGTATCTGTACAATGAATGAGAAAAAGAACTCTATTTATAGAGTCAAAAATAACTGAAAGGATAACTGTCTTCACAGCCTGTGCCTAGTTGAAAATCACGCAGGATTTAATATACGCAAGGTTGTGAGCAGTTACTAGACGTGGCCTGTAACTGTTGGACACATGGCAATCATGCATGAGTCGTGTGCAAGTTACAGGACACGCAAGCGAGAGATCAGTGGCATGGCTGCCACGTACTCCAATTTGATGAAATCCACGCAGATTTGTTGAAGACGAAATCCACGCAGACTCGGGACAGAAAGCTTTAAAATCCACGCAAACTTGGGGTAAGAAGCTTCAGGATCCACGCAGGCTTGGGGCAAAAAGCTTCACAATCCACGCAGACTTGGGGCAAAAAGCTTCACAATCCACGCAGATGTGGAGCAAGAAACTTCAGAATCCACACAAACTTGAGACAGAAAGCTCAAAATATACGCAAACTTTGGAAAGGAACATAATCCACGCTCGATTGAGGCAGGACTGCCAGCTGTCTTGATTCGACGTGCCTCGACTGACACAAAATCTCTGACAGTGATTGCTTTTGTCAGTCGCATTAAATGACAAGAAGCTCTTTTGGTATGCCAACTTGGTGAAGGCTGAGTCTTGCTGAAGAAGATTTCAAAAGTCACGCAATAGGCGGCTATGATCTCTCGAGTTCTATGCATATGTGGCATATGAGAAGACATTCTTCGACTGTTGTGCTGTCAGTCATAATTACACTTTGACAAATGATGAGCTATTTTCCAGCGTGATTTTAAAATATTGTCCTGATCAACTCAGCGTGACTGTTGGACTTGTTCTGATCAACTCAGCGTGACTTTCATTTTTTGAGGCCTACAAAACCCCCTTCAAAGTTTTCGAAAAATGGTAAATTATTTCGAAATACTTTGAAAACGAGATGATAAAATGAATTTAGTCACGCTGAGATGACATCAAATTTTTCGGAAGTCGAAAAAGACTTCGAAGTTCTTTGAAAACATCCAAATGAACTTATTAAATGTCATGATGACTCTTCATTTTTTAAGACTGATTGCATCCAATTTATGGTGGAATATGAACCGCCAGTAAGCTCTGTTATATAAACAGGGAGAGAATTCAGCTTTGATGTTCATCTCACGTCAATATGACACCGAAGGAGAAAGCTGAGGAAGAAGCAAAAAAGTTAGGTTTTTGTTCCCATGGCGACCCTACTTTTGAGGGTAAGGAACCGGAGCCTTTTGTCTTCGAGTTCAAAGATGACCCGACACAACTAGCCAAGAATTTCTTGAGCTATTTTGGCCTGGATGGCTCGTCTTCTTCCAATAGACGCAGCCTCACAGAGCAGCGTGAAATATTCAAAGTTCTGTTACACCATATGGGAGTCAAGAGCGTAGAAGAACTGGGCGCTAAGCTCAGTCGCTCTGCAAAATAGAGCGTGTCTTTTATGCTTCTTTTGAAAATGTTGCACTCTCTTTTTTTTCTTTTGTAAGGCCATCAGTGCTTGCTTTTGTAAGGCCATAAGTGCCTCTTTATCTTTGCATTGAATGTTCAAAATTCTCTGTGGTACAAATCTACGTTGAAAGCTAACTGTACTCCGAATAATGTGCACTAATGAAGAGCCATAGGCGGCACTCTTTGAGTATTTCCAATGCTGTGCTTTCTTCCAAAGCATACGTGACACTCATTCCATAATTTATGAGCACTATTTGCTCGGATCTTTTCCAAGAATAGGCTTGTACTTTGTCCTTTAAATAGGTAGCTGAGTTTTACACATACTTCATTCTTCTGCTTCTTCTCTGAGAATGAATTTTTGTGAGATTTGATTCTCAAACAGGAAAGCAATGCTTTCTAATGTTCGATTCCTGTGCACTATACCAGACATTGGTTTGCCAATCCTTAGCACCAAACTTGATGGTAAGTACGCGTACCATTTCTACTGTTAAAGATGAGCTTTTGTTTCTGACTGAACAATACACGCCTGTCTCTGTTTGACAAATGCACACTTAATGAGAATGATATTTCTGTTGATTTAATCTCTTTTTCCTTGCTGTTTTCTGCAGAAGCTCGGCTAAAAATTTTCTTCAGAACTGACATTGGTGATTTGGATGCTGTGGAGAATATTCCTCTGACACCTACATCAGGGAGCTCATACGCTTTTGACGCGTAAATCAGACAACTCAGAACTCTTCGTGGGATAGAAGGGTCTTCCTTAGATGGTAGGAAGAGCCTTTATACACGAGAGTTGGATGGTGGAGTCAACTCTACCCCGAGAAATCGGGTAGTAGAGTTCCTTTCAGGGCAGAACTAGGAATTGTATCCCATTGTGGGATACATTCCTATCTCCTCTGAGAGGTCGCTCCCAATCCACCAGTTGTATTGGCAGCAATACGCCTTCGGGCTGCCATACTCTGTGGTTCTCCTCTCGTCTGAGAGAGAAGACCAGAGTTTGATTCCTGCTGTTCTGGTCGCTACTGGAACCCAGACAGTCAGGAACTGCCACCAACAACGAACCTGACGGAGAAGGTCCGACGGAGAAGATCCAAGGAAGAAGATAGATCTCTATTAGGTTATTGTGGCGTAGAATGAAAATCCAAAATTTGTAATAGACTTCCATTATGATTTGTAAGAAAGTCTAAGAAAATGTAATAGACTTTTTATGATGAAATGAGAGTGGAAATGATAATTCTTCTATGCTCAATGATTTGTATTTGAATGAATTGTGGACATGATAGATAATAAAATCTTCTTTTCTGATTTAGAGTACTCAATATTATCAGAGGTAATGTGGACGTGATAATATGTAGGAACTCGAAAAGAAAATAGATTAATTTCTATGCAGAGGTCAAGAATAGAAAATAACAAATGAGCAGGTAGATTCGGCATAGAAGATTATGAACGGACGAATCGTCAGATGAATAGAACGAATGAAGCGTCGCATGAATGTAATAAATGAACGGATGAACCGTCAAGCATTAATGAACGGGTGAACCGTCGGATGAATGTGACGCTTCATTATTTGAAGAACTTCTGCCTATAAATATAGCAGAAATCTGACAAGAACGAACACTTCTACTTTCAAACATAAAAATGTCGTCTGAAGAAGTATCCAAGAAAGCTGGAATCACCCTGAAGGTTCAGAAGGGCACTGAAGAACGCCCTGTTGATCCAGTTCAATCAAAGAAGGCGGAAGCAGGCGAAGGTTCGTCTGCACCCAAGCCACCAAGGGACATTCTGGACTTCCTGCTCGAACCAGGAGGGACTGAAGAAGAAGAAGCCATGAGGATAGCCGCTTACAAATTCCTTGTGGGTTCCAGCAAGGAGGTTCTCGGCTCTTTTGCTGACTGCGTTTTCGAGAAGGACGGCAGTGGCCCGCGTCCAAATATAGAGAAAGATGATAGTAATCTTCCTTAAAATCATGTACTATCATTCATGATTTAAAATAAAATAAACATTTTATTTCTAAACATGAACTTGTCTGATGATTTACAAACATTTATATTTATGCATAATACTTTTTAAAGAATTTGCCATTAATAGGCATCATAACTTTTCGACCATCCAGTTCTGAGAGTTGATAAGCTCCATTTGAGAAAACTCTGCTTACAACATAGGGACCTTCCCACTTTGCGTCGAATTTGCCCTTGTTCATATGAGTCATAGTCATAGGACGTCTGACTGTTAGAACAAGTTCTCCTTTTTGATACGCTCGAACTCTGACTTTCTTATTAAAAGCTTTTGAGATTCTAGCTTGATAGAATTCGATATTCTGTTGAGCAAATAATCGCTTCTCATCCAGAGCTTCTAATTCCTGAAGTCGAAGACGATCATTATTCTCGGTGTTGAGTTCGTTAGTGATTGCTATCCTTAAAGAAGGAATTTGAATCTCTAATGGAAGAACAGCTTCGCAACCATACACCAGAGAGAAGGGTATACATTTAGTAGCATTACGAACTGTAGTGCGATAAGCCCACAAACATTCACCGAGCTTCTCACTCCAATTACGTTTGTTAGTAGAGACAAACTTCTTTAGGAGTTTGATGATGGTCTTGTTGAAAGCTTCTGCTAATCCGTTAGCTGTCGGATTATATGCGGTAGAAGCCATATTGTTGATCCGGTGATCGTCACAGAATCGAGTAAATTTCTGGCTGAGGAACTGTGGTCCATTATCATGAATAATACGTCGAGGAACACCAAATCTGTAGATGACATGGTGTTTAATAAAGCTGATGACATTGGATGTCTTAACTTCAGATAAAGGAATGGCTTCGGCCCATTTGGAGAAGTAATCGGTTATTGTGAGAATAAACCGATGACCTTTGGATGGCGGCGGATTGATCGGACCGATAATGTCCATGCCCCAAGCTTCGAAGGGCCATGATGCTGCCGTCGGATGTAGAAATTCTGAGGGTTGATGAATAAAATCCGCATAGATTTGACAAGCTTTACACTTCTTTGCATATTCGATGGCGTCTGATACCATAGTGGGCCAATAATAACCCATACGTCGAATACGGTCTTGAAGTTTTGGTCCAGGCTGATGTGCTCCACAAATTCCATCATGTGCTTCGCGAATAATTTATTGAGCCTCGTCACCGGCAACACATCGAAGAAGTAAACCATCATAAGCTCGACGATATAAGGTTTTTGTAGTATGATTGTAATAGAATCTGAGTGATCGTCGTCTGATAGATGCTGCCTCACTCGGATTATCTGGAAGAATGTCATACAATACAAAATCTAAGAAAGGAAGTCTTCAATCTTTATCTGTATTCTGAGTCTCAGCTGAGTTACTGAAGATGAATTCCATGCTGGAATCAGATGAAGATGATAAAGATTTACGACTGAATCCAAATCCTCTTGTTGTATTGACGTCATGTGATGTTGATTCTTCAATGTCAATTGGAAGTCCTAAGGTCAGGTTATTTTCCAGATGAAATAATTCTCGATTACGAACAACAATCATTTGTTGCCGTCTAATCGGAATAGCCAACACCGTCGCAAGATTAGCTAGAGCATCAGCTTCTGTGTTACATGCTCGCCTAACATGTTCAATGAAGAATTCTTCAAACGAAGAAGCCATAGATATAGCTGATCTATGATAAGGAACCAGATCTTGATGGCGAACTTCATAAGTACCCCTTATCTGATTGACAATGAGTTTAGAGTCTCCGTACGCCTCCAAATGTTGAATATTCAGATATTTAGCGAGTTGAAGACCAATGAGTAACGCATTGTACTCAGCTACATTGTTTGAACACGGCTGATCAAGAGAATAAGCTCTTTGGATAGCAAGACCTTCTGGCGATACAAGAACGATTCCAACTCCAGCGATAATATAACCATTAGGACCTATCCTTGAAGCTCCATCAAAGAATAGACGCCAAGTAGGATCTTGTTCAGCAATTTGGTTTGAATCTAGGACTTCATCTGGGATTTCATCATAGAGTTTTGAATCTTCTGGAATTGAATGAGCAGCCAGAAAATCAGCTAAAGCTTGTCCTTTGACTGATTTCTGAGGAATATAATGCATATCATACTGAGCAAGTAGGATTCCCCAGTTAGCCAATCTAGAATTCAAAACACTGGGTTTCTTCATCATGACCCGTATAGGATTGATTCTGGAGATGACATGAATAGTCTGACCAATGATATAATGATGTGTCTTTTGAATAGCGAACATCAAGGCTAGACATTCTTTTTTGACCGGTGAATATCGAGGTTCAGCTCCGGTCATAGTACGACTGAGATAGTAAATGGCTTGTTCATGACCATTTTTATTCTTTTAAGCAAGTAATGCACCCAATGAATGATTCATTGCTCGGGTATATAGGAGGAATAGAATTCCTGAGACGGGAGGTACCAATACTGGAGGGCTCATCAGATATTATTTTATATCATCGAATGCTTTCTGACATTCATCATTTCAGACAAAAGAGACACCTTTCTTCATAAGTTTGTTGAATGGTCTGCAGCGTCCTGAAAGATTAGAGATGAATCTCCTGATATAAGCGATCCTTCCTTGAAATCCTCGTAGCTCTTTTAAGGTGCGTGGAGGACGCATCTCGTGGATGGCTTTGATCTTCTCGGGATCCACGTGTATACCTTTAGAGGTAATGACGAAGCCGAGAAATTTACCACTAGAGATGCCTAAGAAGGACTTAGTAGGGTTCATCTTTAATTGATGCTTACGCATTAGATCAAATATAGTCTTCAAATCTTGGATATGATCCTCCTTTTGTCGACTTTTGACTGCAATATCATCAACGTAGCATTCGACTGTTTTCCGTAAATGTTCACGGAATATAGTGCTCATGGCTCGTTGATAAGTTGCTCCCACATTCTTGAGACCGAATGGCATAACTGTATAACAATATGTACCAATCGACGTTCTGAAAGAAGTGTGTTTCTCGTCATCTAGAAACATTTTAATCTGATTGTACCCAGAATACCCGTCCATGAATGACATCCGTTCAAACCCACAGGTATTATCGATCATGACATCAGTGATTGGTAGAGGGAATTCGTCTTTAGGACATACCGCATTGAGATTGCGGAAGTCTATGCAAACTCTGATCTTGCCAGTCTTTTTAAGAACAGGAACTATGTTAGCCATCCAATCGGGATGTTGTTCCTCTCTAATAAACCCAGAGGCCATGAGTTTATTAACTTCAGCTTCAATTGCATCCATGATGTCTGGACGAAATCGTCGCTGTTGTTGTTTGACCGGTTTAGCATTCGGCAAGATATTGAGCTTGTGAGTTACGATTTGTGGATCAAGTCCTGGCATGTCTTCATAACTCCAAGCGAAGACGTCGATGTAGTCACGAATGAGTTTGATCATGTCTTGCTTATCAGTTTCTGAAAGACTTTCACTGATGAATATTGGTTTGGGAGATCCCTCTTCACCAACATCTATTTGAACAAGTTTGTCTTCAGTTGGAGGTTCTTTTTGCTCAAAGCGGAACTCCCATTGATTATCCAACCTTTGGGCCCATTGTTCTGATTCAGGTGAGATTTCAAACTCATCTTCGTCTTCATCACTTTCTTCAGAATGGCAATGGAAACCATGTTGGAAGACAGAATGTTGCAGTAGAAATCACCGATACTCGTATCGGAATCCCAAGAAGTGGTACTGGAAGAATCAGATCTCTTATCTTCGTCAGACTCAGGATCTTCATGAACAATATTGATGAAAGGAGTAGGAGCAGCATAGCCCAATCCGTATTTCGTCCTCCCATATTTCAGAGGAGGGATCCGGACAGGCATTTTTCTTCCTTTTCCACTATTGAGGCCAGTTCTGAAGTCATAGCCCATATTCTATAACGACGTTGTTGTAATCTTCCAGTATCATCGTTTTTGTCCTCGTCTTCTAAATCAGAAGGATTTTGGGGCCCTTTGTAGAAGAATATCGGGATGTCTCCTGACTTTCTGCTGGGAACTAGAAAGTATGAAGATTGTACAGGTTCTAGGAATACATCTGTATGAACAGTCTGTACAACTCCTATGGTTATTGTGCTCAAGTCATCTAACAAATGTAAATAACTATGAACATAATTACACACATCAACATACTGCAAAGATGGAGACTTTTCATTAAATGTAAAAGCAGCAGTATTTACATTGGAAGAAGGCTGAGCCTTAGAGATCTTAGCCAAGTCAATGACTAAAGGGGGAGAAGATGAACGAGAAGAAGCGTTATTTCGATTAAGATCGATAACAAATGGCTCAGAAGAGGTGAGCTCCCTTGAAGCTTGAGATGGAAGAGTAACCCGCCTTCCAACTGGAATTAGCAGAGTATCCTGTTTCACATGTGAAGATGCAGGAATTGCAGTACGCCTACTGACAGAAATGATCAGTGTATCTTGAGCAGACGACTGAGGTAACGGAGAGATCCGTCCAGTCACCGGAATGATGAAAGAACCTTCTCCAGAGGGTTTGGAAGATTGTTGCTGAGTAGTTCGACTTTTAACAGGAATTATTAAAGTCTCACTTTGTGAATCCTCTTTCTCTATAGCTTGTATCACCCTTGTATACTCTTCTTTGTACATTCGAGAATCATTGAAATAGGCTTCAACCCCATGGAAGGGATTTATATCAGCAACTTCTTTTTGTACTCTTCCATTGCTATCCATGTATTTAAAACACTAATGAAGAGTAGAAGGCACCACATTATTTTCATGAAGAAAGGGCCTCCCAAGAAGAAGATTGTAGGATCCCACAATCTCGATCACATAGAAAGTGACTTTGGATCTGAAATCACCTATTTGAAGCTTCAGATGAATCTTTCCCAAAGGCTCACTCCTGCTTTGATTGAATCCCAGGATAGTAGTGACTGTCTTGGAAAGCTTGTGAAGAGAAATTTTTAGTTCATCCAACAGACTCTTTGGCATTATGCTTATAGCAGACCCTGGATCAATGAGGATACGATCTATCTTCATTGTATCGATATAACCGGTGTAGTAGAGAGGCCGATCATGTCGATTATCCTCCAATAGCATGTCGTCTTGTGTAAAGGTGATATTTGGGATAATCTCCAGTACACTGTTGCAATATAAGCAAGTGGCAGGTTCTGCATCTGGCTTCTTTAACTGTGCAAGACAAGAGTCAGCTTGAAGAAGTGCTTCACTTAACGTCTCCCGAGTCTCTTTGGAGAGATGTAAAAGTTCAAAGAGGGACATTCCAGCTGGAGTATTAGCAAGTTAAGCTAAAATGTCGAAGTTATAAGGCTTCTGAAGTCCAAGAGGAGAGGACTTCTTGATTGGTTTATCAAACCGAGCCTGTTGTTTGCCTTTCTCAAGAGCTGTAGGCTTGGAAAAAACAGGTTCAACTGGGGTAGTTGAAGGAACAGGTACGGTAGATGATTCTTCTTCAGGAGGAACATTAGGAGCGTCTTTATCAGCAGGAGGGGTATCAGGAGTATCCTCAGGATCTTTGGAATAATCCTTTAAATAAGATTTCCCTGTTCGAGTAGTACCAGCAAGTGCTTCTTCTTTGTCTTTTGGCTCTGTGTCAGAGATAGATCCAAGAGAAGTCATATGACATGACTTAATCTTTCCAGCCTTCTTGGACTTTCGAGAAGTAGTCTTTTGAGGAGAAGGCGTTTCAAAATCTGCCACTAGATCAGGATGTATCCACATGATTTCTCCTGTTTCCAAAGTGATTGGCACTAATCCTTCAGACTATGGAGGAGGAAGATTCACTATGTCAAGAGTTGCCTTGGGAATAGGAACGATCCCACTTTCAAGGAGTTGAGGAGGGAAATCTCCGAATTGCATAGAGACGACGTTGGAGGTGACGGTCTTCTCTTTTGGAGTAAGAGAGATAGCTCCAGATTTAATCATTTCGTGGATCTTTTCTTTCAGTACATAACATGTACGAATTGTGTGACCCAACATTTGGTGGTATGGACAGTATTTGGGATGATCTGTCTTACCAGCTTCATCAGGTTTCTTGATTTCAGGTAATTGTATTTTATTACCTTTCAGCAGACATTCAAAGATACCAAGGACATCGTCGTCGTCAAAAGAGTATTCTTCTTTCGGACGAGGTGCTCTTGTTTGTTGGGTTGTAGAGGTAGGAGAAGTTTGAACAGTTGATGCATCTTTACTCTGAAGATTAACCTCAAGGGTTTCTTTTCCCTTGCGAGCATTGTTTTTAGCATTATTGTTAGTACCTTGACCTGTTTCTTTGGGAGTCATCTGCACTCCTAAACCTTTGAAGGTTTCAGCACTAATTTCTGCGGCCTTGGCACTAACTATGAAAGAAGGCCAGTCTTGAAATTGTGTGGATCCTGTCCACATGCTGATGATTGGCAACAAGTTTGATTTGCATGTGTCGATGGTGACAGCATCAGGAGTTCCAAGAGGCATCTTCAGAGCTTCTCTTCGAAACCGTTCAATGTAATCTTCTGTAGTTTTATTATTTTTCTGCTTGATTCTAATAAGAGCAGACATAGTCATGTCATTGAGCCCTTCATAGAACCTTTCAAGAAACATCTGTTTGAAACCGACAAATGAGGTAATGCATCCATCTGGGAGACTTCTATACCATTCATAAGCCGTTCCCTTGAGACATCCAACAAACACCCGAGTAAGGAGGGCGTCGCTTGGTTGCAGCTGATCAGTCATCACTTCAAAGTGATTAATAAACTGACTTGGAGAAGTGGTTCCATCATAGAATGAGATAGTAGGAGGCTTGTATTTAGGAGGATACGATACTTGCTTCCATTCTATCGGATAAGGTTGCTTGATGCCTAATCTTTGTAAACCATCTTTTTGTTTGAATGCCTCGAATTGAGTTTTGAGATTCCTCAATTCTTCATTAACAACTCCGGAAGATTGTGGAGTTGTAACTTGTAGAGAATAGTTGGGAGGAGGAACAGCATTATAAGCACTACCCCCAGCTCCAGAGAGACTAGGATTTGGTTGAGCTGGTCCAGGAGTATTGGATTGTACTGCTAGAGGAACTTGTACTGGACTTATAACAGTGTCAATTGGTATGGCATCTGGTACAGTCTGTCAATTTTGTATCTGTGTTGCCATGAGTTCATACATCGACTTCATAGTATCAGCCATAGACTTCATTTGCTGTTCCAAAGAAACAATCCTTTGTTCTTGAGGAGTCAAGGAAGAAGAAGGTTCATCAGTATTCCCATCAACCATATAAGTCATGACTGTACGAGGGATTATTGATGAACTAGTGGATGTTGTTTGTTCTGAATCACTGCTTCGTGCATCAAAGTCAATTATAGGAGAACTACCCCCAGTAGGAAGAGGCGGGAAGTTAGATTCTCCAAGGAATTCAGAATCATCTTCAGAAATCAAATTTCTTTGACTAGAAGCTAAGACTCTTGCTCTGGTGTTTCTGTATACTCCATCTGGACTATTAACTCTACCCCCAGTATCCCGAGAGGTCATGTTGACAGAAGCAAACAAAGGTTCATCTTCATCAGGCATAGGTTCACACTGAATCCGATTGAAGACAGATTGTCATTTTGTTTGACATCTGTATTGCATTATGACTCTCGACTGGAAATCACATTCATGATCAACATAGTCCTGAACCATTGATTGACATCTGCATTGAATTATAACTCTTGGCTGGAAGTCACATTCAGCATGGTCCATTGTCACAGAATTACTCCTTCTCTTCTGTTGAAGGTGTTCTCGTAAATCTATTTGTGAAGATTGAGGTAGATCAGAGAACACTCTTTGTGTATTGCTAGGAGTATATTTCCTGTTCTTGGGTCTTGATGGCTCTTGATTATACAGAGAGTGATTAATATGAGCTACATAGTTTCTAGCATACTCTGCATCTGGATCTCTTAACCTTGTTTCCGATTGATGTGGTTTCTTAACACCAGAAGTATTTCTCAAACGAATTTGATTAAGTTTTGCTCTTAGATCAATTGGAGGTGACACATTGGTTTTTGAAACTTGGAGTTTTCCTTCCATTGATCTGGACATTTGCAGAGAAGGAAGAGTTGAACCACCCCCTTGATTAGGAGTTGGTAACAGACCCTCTTTTATGGACAAATTCTGTGCCCAATTCGAAGAAGTCGTAGAAGAAGACATTAAAGAATGTTTCTTCTTAGACTTATTCAAGTTTTGAGACATAGAATGTCCAGAAGGAAGAGTAGTCAAAAGATCATCTCCTTTTCTTTGACTAACAAAATTGTCAGTCAAAGCTGTTCCTGAAGTAAAAACTACAGGAACAGAAGAAACAACTAAAGAGTCATCTCTTTTCGAAGGGACTTTGTGTGGAAGACCACCCCCAGTTCTAATAGAACTTTGCACAGAAGAAGAGATAGCTAAAGAGCTATTCTTCTTAGATGAAATACACGCTGAAACAGATTTGGTTAAAGAATCAGTACTGTTAGCGTGGCTTTTGGATTTAGAATTACACGCTGGAACAGATTTGGCTAAGGAGCCAGTATTGTCAGCGTGATTTTTAGGATTGAGATTACACGCTGGAACAGATTTGGCTAAAGAGCCAGTGCTGTCAGCATGATTTTTGAACGTGAGTTTGCACGTTGGAACAGATTTGGCTAAGGAGCCAGTACTGTCAGCGTGACTTTTGGAATTGAATTTGCACGCTGGAACAGATTTGGCTAAGGAGCCAGTACTGTCAGCGTGACTTTTGATTGCTGTCATCTTCGAGCGCACAAGAGTGTGCGTGCTTGCAGTAGAGTTCTTGCCAGTGTTAGGAGTAGACACTGTGGCAGAGACTTCACCATTGGCTGCCAACTGATTCTTAGGGACATAGACAGAATGTCCCTTCGACTTGGCAGTGATGATGGAGGCTGAAGTGGGCTTGCCACTCTTAGCCCGCTGTATTTCTTCGTAGACAAGTTGATCGAATTGGATCGTCATCACCTTCTTCGTCGAGCCGACTGACGAAGTGTCGCATTGAGTTGTTGCCATCTCAGAAGAGGAGATGGTTTTCCCCAGTAGAGTCATCAATTTGTTTTCCATAAATAAATTTACTTTATTTATTGTGTATCTGGAAAAATTACAACTGTAGGAATCCGATCTAGAAGACGATCGCTTTATCCCTTGGACTATACGAAGAAGAAAAGCTCTCAAAATTTTGACAGTAAGTTAGATAACTATGTATCTGTACAATGAATGAGAAAAAGAACTCTATTTATAGAGTCAAAAATAACTGAAAGGATAACTGTCTTCACAGCCTGTGCCTAGTTGAAAATCACGCAGGATTTAACATACGCAAGGTTGTGAGCAGTTACTGGACGTGGCCTGTAACTGTTGGACACATGGCAATCATGCATGAGTCGTGTGCAAGTTACAGGACACGCAAGCGAGAGATCAGTGGCATGGCTGCCACGTACTCCAATTTGATGAAATCCATGCAGACTTGTTGAAGACGAAATCCACGCAGACTCGGGGCAGAAAGCTTCAAAATCCACGCAAACTTGGGGTAAGAAGCTTCAGGATCTAGCAGGCTTGGGGCAAAAAGCTTCATAATCCACGCAGACTTGGGGTAAAAAGCTTCACAATCCACGCAGATGTGGAGCAAGAAACTTCAAAATCCATGCAAACTTGAGACAGAAAGCTCAAAATATACGCAGACTTTGGAAAGGAACATAATCCACGCTCGATTGAGGCAGGACTGCCAGCTGTCTTGATTCGACGTGCCTCGACTGACACAAAATCTCTGACAGTGATTGCTTTTGTCAGTCGCATTAAATGACAAGAAGCTCTTTTGGTACGCCAACTTGGTGAAGGCTGAGTCTTGCTGAAGAAGATTTCAAAAGTCACGCAATAGGCGGCTATGATCTCTCGAGTTCTGTGCATACGTGGCATATGAGAAGACATTCTTCGACTGTTGTGCTGTCAGTCATAATTACACTTTCACAAATGATGAGCTGTTTCCCAGCGTGATTTTGAAATATTGTCCTGATCAACTCAGCGTGACTGTTGGACTTGTTCTGATCAACTCAGTGTGACTTTCATTTTTTGAGGCCTACACCAATCCACAAAAGAGAAGCCAAGCTTAAAGAAATAAAACCAAAACTCCAAGAGCCAATGGGTTGCGCAAGGGGTCAGGGGGTTGGATTGCGCAGGGTGTCAACTGCGCAGGATGCCAAGTACGCAGGATTGGGTGGCGCATAGGGCCAAGTGCGCATGGAGCCAAGTACGCAGGGGTCAATTACGCAGGGATCAATTGTGCAGGGTACAGCTTGCGCAGGAATCAATTGCGCAGGGGTCAATTACGCAGGGTACGGTTCAGCGCTGCGCTAAAGAGCGCTGGCTGGAGTCTTCTTCTCCAGGCCGAGAGCAAGTCCAAGAACACTAAAAACTTCCAATCTTCATATCTTGGTCAAATCAAAGCCAAATCTAGATTTTCAAAGGTCTAACTTGGGTAAAATTGAATTCTCTTCCACATGGAAGCATCAAAACAAGCAAAAATTAAAGTTTACTAGATCAAAATCAAGAATTTTCGAAAATGGTTGAAGCATAGATCTAGAAAAATGGAAGCTCCAAATCCAAAAATGTCAAATTCTAATGTTGATCTCCATGTCCTAATCTAGCTATTGGACAAATAAAATGTGGTACTTATTTAATGGCAAGGTGCACTTGCCTATAGAGGTTGGTGAGTTGTGTAGAGGAAGGAAGAAGAAGGAGATGGAGAAAATAAATGAAAGTAAAGAGGAGAGAGAAAGTAGGTGGAGTTTTAATGAGGGTGGTTGTGGTGTGTTGAGGGTGGAGCATAGGCTAAGGTGTTCCAATGCATGTTAAACCAAACCAAACCAAACCAAACCAATTCTCCTCCACAAAATAAAACCAAGTCATGTCAAAACCCGTTTTACGAAAAAAAAACCAAAATCTGCAAGTCGAGCCAAAAATACAATTACAGGCCAGAATCTGAGAAAATAAAATACAGGTCCAAGATACATGCAGGCTTAACAAAATACGTGTTCTGAGATATGGGTGTTACACATATTGATATCGTTGGTGCGCTCTCTCTCAAATGTCCCATGGGATGTCCATACAATAAGTCTATCTATTTTGCAAAACGTAGGTGAACAGTTTTCAACAAAACAAAAAGGATGGTTCGCGTAAGCACGGTTGACTAAGTCGGGCTGGGCATATACACCAAAGTTGCGTCGACCTTAGCAAAGTCGAGTACGGGATTCGTAGTGTCGAGCAAGAATGAGTTGAACTCGATTGAGTAAATTGAGATGACTATCGACAGGGGTGCTGTCACGCCCCAGAACCAGAATACTGGAGAGCGGGGGCAGACATAGCCAGCTACGTATATTAAAATAGAATACATCTCAACTATACGGTCACGGCTGTCTAGATATGAGGGTTTACTACAAGCCAGCAGTCTCTTAAGGTCAAGCCTATTGTCTCAATCTCAAGCAATTAACAGAGTTACAAGATATTAGAGCATCAAATATATATATAAGGCGTCCCAAATATTAAATATTGGATGATCATGAAGCTAGTCGTACAAAATAATAGGACTAGCAAGAGTTCAGTCATACATGATCAACCCTAGGATTTGTTAATCATGTTTACAGCCCGTAGGCAGATAATAAGTAAATGCATCGAGCTAACAGGTGCTCGTCGGCTAAATGCCTCAAAAGAATAAATTTACATATAAGTGGGTGAAACAAAAAGGAAAACCCACTCTTGGCTCGGGTTCCGTCTAGTTGTCACCATTGGGCTGGAAGCTTGGTAGATCCTCGGGTGCTGCTCCGAAATCTGGCCACACAAAACCAGCTGGGTCAAACCCCAGAAAGAGCAAGTGCCACAAAGGAGGCCACAAATAAGAACAAAAGCCAGCATATCAGAACATAAAGAATAAAAGGAAAGTACAAGCAGTAAAGTACACAGGGCGATAAACGACTAGGGACGTGGAACCATTCCGGGAGCCAGGTTACAATCCTTAAACCAAACAAGGACCGGGATTGTACCCCTTCGCCTGAATAGCTCACTGTCTCTACCCATTTATCGTTAGAGATAAGTAAAACAATCATGATCAAGAATTCCAGGTACAGGGGCTAGACAAGACTTAGACAGAGCTGGACACCATTCATTCACAATCGGCCAGGCAAGTACTACGGCTTACTACTTTAACTAACTAGGGTTATCACAAGCCTAATTACTAACAAGATGCAAGTGAGAATTTCCAGTCCCAAGCCCTGCAGACCATCCAGTTATCCTTCCGCGGGTTGAGAGTTATAGGTGGGTACATTGCCCGGGAGACAAATGTACCCTTAGGTGACTTAGAGGGTGCAACACATGACAGTGTGCTGGAAATGTGCTCTACTCGTCGGTAAGCTACAAGTCCATTAAAGCGCCCAGATAACGAGATTGCCTGTGACTGGGAATTCTCCATGTTCTAGTTTGATCTAATCATTAGCCTAATCCAACTTAGCGCGAGTCCCTGGCCGTGGTACCCAGGAAGTCACGTCCTAGACATGATGTAAGATAAGACAAGTGGATTGTACAAGCAAGCAAGCAGGAACACCCACGGTGTCAAGTTGATTATACGAGTCAAGTTACAAGTTACAAGTCAAGTCAGGAGTGCGCCGCCACGGGCCACTATCAAGTCAAGTTGGTCATGTCAGGAGTGCACCACTACGGGTCACTGTCATGTTATGCTAGTTCCTTGTCATACCAGACCATGTACAATAGTCATTCCAAGTATATTAAGTAAAATCAAGTTCATGACAAAAGGCGTAAGGATATAAAATGGACGTAAAATACCTAATAAAATACCAATATATATATAGGACTATAGAAGAGCCAAGCTTAAAGAAATAAAACCAAAACTCCAAGAGCCAATGGTTTGCGCAAGGGATCAGGGGTTGGATTGTGTAGGGTGTCAGTTGTGTAGGGTGCCAAGTGCGCAGGGGCAGACGGCGCATGGATGGATTGCGCAGAAGGTAGACTGCGTAGGAGTGAACTGCGCAGGAGTTGGTTGCGCAGAGATGGATTACGCATAGGTGGATTACGCATGAGTCAGGTTGCGCAGGGGCCAACTGTGCAGGGGTTGGTGCGCCAAGGGAGATGCGCGGTCCAGCCCAAGAGGCCGGGCGCAATCGGCTATGCGCAATGAAGGCGCAGGCCGAGAAGTAAGGTGCGCAGTTTACCAAAGGGTGAGCTGCGCAATCGGCCTTGCGCTAAAGAGCGCAGGCCGAGAGGGCTGCTTCTCCAACCCGAGAAGAACTCCAAGAACTTCAAAACTTCAATTCTTCATAACTTGATCAAATCAAAACCAAATCTAGATTTTCAAAGTTCTAACTTGAGTAAAATCGAATTCTCTTCCACATGGAAGCATCAAAATATGCAAAAATTAAAGTTTAATAGATCAAAACCAAGGAATTCCGAAAATAATCAAAACTTAGATCTAGAACAATGGAGACTCCAAAACACAAAATTTCAAGTTCTAATGTAGATCTACATGTCCTAATCTTTCAAATGGACAAATAAAATTGGGTGCTTATTTGTTGGCAATGTGCACTTGCCTAATGGGTTGGGGAGTTGTGGAAGAAGGAAGAAGAAGAAAATTAATGGAGAGTAAAGAGGAGAGAGAAAGTTTGGTGGAGATATAATGAGGGTGGTTGTGGTGTGTTGAGGGTAGAGTGTAGGTTAAAGTGTACCAATACATGTTAACCCAAACCTAATCAAACCAAACCAATTAAAACTGAGCCGAACCAAAACCCGAAATACGAGAAAAACCCACAATTCCGCAAGTCGAGAAAATTAAAATACATGCCAAAACCCAGATACGAGTATAAATACGAAAATACAGGAAATTGGGGTGACAGGTGCTATCGAGCGACGATAACGTCGGTGCGATATAGGTGAGCGTGCTTGAAATTTAAGGAATCGTTCGGACGAAAATTCGAGGAAGTAGATTGTGAATCGAATAATAGTTTTGAGGATTTGTTGAATGACTTCATCCCTGAGTGGTGTATGCGATAGCCTCATGGATGTCGGTTGATCAATTGAGGATGCGGGGTGTCGGTGAGTCTATCAGCAAGCGTCGCATGCATGCAGAGCCATAGATTGAGTATCGATGAATAAGTTTTAGTCTTGAAATTGGACGAGTGGATTCGAACGACCTAGAATTGACGCGCACGTAACGTGCACGGGATTGAGGATTGCGCAAGTGTGAAACGCGAAAATGATCGAGTAGATAAAATCGAATCGAGAAAAGTTAAGGTGTAGCGAATGGATAACTTGATCGAGGAAATTGATACGGATCATATACGAAAAGTTAGCACGATAGGTAGATAGCGTGCATGGAAGGCTTGATTTTGAAGTTACGCGAATGACTCTAAGGATTGGATTGAATGTTGCTCGATGATTTGAGTTAGCAATGAATGATACAAATTGAGAAAATACGTTGGTCGATGACTTAAGATGGACGGATGAACGATACGTGAGTTTGGTTTGAGGAAATTGATGTTGTGAATGAATCGAGGGATAATGATCGAACTTGAATTTGAATGTCGAGGAGATTATCCAGTCGGACGATAGCATCATTCGTACGACTCAGAACTTGTTGCAAAGAAAGATCGTCAGGTTACGCATGTCATCGATGGTATTGAGGCGCATCAAAGATCGATATACGATAACTCGGAGGTACTCTGACTCGGCGAATGACGATCGTGCAAGTGTTATTGTTCGGTTGGATGTGATACTTAGGATTTTGATCGAGATGAATGTTGGATGAAAATGATCATGTCTTGATGGTTACGTTGATAGCCACAACGTCGACGATCTTGTCTTGCGCGAGCGCAACTCCAGCCTCACACATTCGTTGCGTCGGATTTGGGGCGATTGTTCCGCGTGAGCGCTGACATGGTGATTCATGTCGCGAGAATGATCGAACTCAAAAAATCAGGACGCGACAACGTTGATTGTCTCGACTTGTCGGTTTGACGCGAAGGTAAATTCGAGGATGTTTGGACTTGCGACTGATGAATGAAAGAAACTTGAGGATTGAGTAGGTCCAATCCGCGCATCGAGAATGAATTAGTCTAGACGCAAAACAAGAGTTACGTCCCGATGAGGATGATTATTCCGCGGGAGCGTGCATGGTGATTCATGCCCACCGTAGAAAATCTGACTCGCGTGAGATCGGGGCGCAACATATTGTTAAGTTAGACGACCTCATGATCAAATACATGAATTGGAATAGATGACTTAGGAAATGTGGAATGTGAAATTATGGTTTAGCGATGAATTATGTCGTAGCGTGCTTGAATTGGAAGGATTGATAGGCGGATTATGTCGAACGTGTTCGAAGAGATAGACTATGCGAAGATGGTTTGTTGAACGGGCGATTTTGTTACGTCGTGAAATTGATTGAACGTAAGCTGAAGTAGGATGGCTTTGCTGAACGACTCGGACCCCGTGCGATGAAATATTGGGATGTGTGTAGGCAATCTATAGTCGAAGTTTAGAAATCGGAGTGATGCGAGCTTGGGTAGAAATCCCGTACTATCAACTTGGTTTGACCTAAGGATGGGGTCAGTGTTGATATCGTTGTTTGGGAACTATGATTCCAATACTGACGGAAAGACATAGCCTAGCAGTTAGGCAGACGTTCCGGTGCGGAGCGATAGGAATGGTGAAGGCACCACTCATGAGGCTCGGTTGACATGCATGTATATCAAGGATGCTTGAATGCGTGCACGATCCGACTCGAGTGGTGATGGAGGGATTCGCTATCACGAGGCTTGGTTAAAATACATGTATTTTGGGGACGCCTAAGATATGTGCACGATCCATACTAAGTGATATGTTGAATTCAAGTAAGATTTGAGGAACGAGGAAGTATCGAGGATTTTGAGATCGTAAGTTTTGAAGAAAGGATTGAGGGTAGCACGAGCGTGGCTCGGATTTGAGTAAGGCATAGGAGAATTGTGTGCGAGAGTTCTTGAATGTTGAGTAAAGTGATAAGTCGATAAGTGTACTCAGTTAGTTTCGAGGACGAAACTTTTTCTGAGTGGTGTATGATGTAGTGCCCCGTCCCGCTCAGTCAATCGGAGGAATCGAAACGCCGACGGCGTTCGGCCTTAGCCTTGCAACGGCTGCTGGAAGACATCGTTCGGTCGAGGCGATCGCTCGCTCAGGTGGGGTAGTTTCGGTAAACTTGCCTCATCTTAGCCTTCACATAATAAATCGTGTGTTTTCAACTTGCACAATAGGCTTGATAATAAAAGAGACGAATCCACATAGCTAAGGGAATAATCCCGACGGGTCGAAAAGAGTTAGAACATGGAAAAAGGTCCAACGGTCGGCTTAAAGTTGGTGTACGGTGTGCTTTGAAAATGACACTCGGTCCTTCGTCCCGTGGCTTGGGAGAAGGAAAGTTGGTCTTCGGTGCAAAAGCTAAGAGTTAGCCTAAGTCATAGGCGTCGCCCGCGTAAATGCTTGATAAAGCATGCACGCTTCCACTGCACAAGGCTTGGCATAGCCTTTGCTCGTCCCTCGGGTTAAGTTGTAGGCTTGAGTAAGTTAGGCAAAATTATGCCGATCGACCTAAGTCACTCCAAGTGCCGTCCCGCTCATTCTGCGGTTGTCAAGTTAAGTAGTCCCACGATCTCAAGGCCCGTCGACTTGGGCAGGAGTGTCCCGCAGAGCACGATTGGCTTAAGGCACGATGCACAGGCTTAGTGTTTAAGGCAAGGATCACAATTGATTCAAAGTGAGTTTTGAGAAAGGACTATCAAATAGGTATCCATGAGTTGAACCAAATGATAGGGTAACAAGGAAGGAAATGCTCGCGACCGTGGGTCGTCGAGGGGTCTCAAGGAAAGGAATGCTCGCGACCGTGGGTCGTCGAGGGGTCTCAAGGATAGAAGTCTTAGTTTTGGTAGAGGAATGACTGTGTGAGACGTCAGTTTGTGTCGAGTCTTGCATGGTCATTTGACAACTTGTCGACAAGGACGATGAACCCTCGAACGGTAACCCTTGGCCAAGGGGCCGACTCGGCCTAGGAGGGAACAGGGTATAGTCGTGCGTAAGGTTTTGGCACAGGTTAAGCGGGGACTTGCGACGGGACTAGCTACTTGCGTCGAAAGGATCCCGATTAACAAAACTATACGTCAAGGTATAGCTTGTGATGCTAGTGACCAAGTTCATATAGATGTCGGCAAATAGCGGCTAACCGCGTGTATGCCTTTGGATTTAGTTGAGTTGAAGGTGTGTACAGTTAGAACACAAAGTTTGGGCCTAAGATTGGGTTTCAACATAGGCGTCGTGCTTCGGCACGAGATGTGGCGTCAAGTCTTGAGTTGTCGGCATATAAGTTGCTTAAGTTGGTTGAGTTGTTTGAGTTTAAGTCAAAAAACCGCCGCAAGGCAAAGTTGGTTGAGTGACGCTAACATTCACAAGTCTTGATTGAGTCAGTTGGTGGTCAAAGTAGCAAGGGCCGCGAGACGGCGATACGGTTAAGTCTCACTGAATTGCGAGGCACGGCCTCAGCAAGGGTTTGTAGCACGGTCATACGAAAATGGAGCTTCATCGCATAGTTGCTTCTCTGATTTTAAGCCGTAAGGCAAACACGACTCGATAGGTTAACGTTGTTGGCACGAGAAGGGTCTTGAGGCAAGGTATTGAGTTAACATTCGTTGCAAGCACGAGATGGTCTAAAGACACAAAATAAGCAAGGCGTCGGTCATAAAACTGATCCTAAGGCAAGACTAGAAAGACAATTGATAAGAAGGGACTATGTTGCACAAAGTAAAATAACGTGCGGGTTTTGTATGGGTGGGCGAGGAGCTCATTCCACCAGTACAGTTGAGTACTGACACCCACATAGTTTCTATGTGCAGGCACAGGTAGAAGCTCGTGGCGCGGAGCTCGCTTGGATGCGTCGAGGCACGAAGTTCCTTGGCGATTCGAAGCGTGCGGCCGCATGGAGAAAAGACTTATACGGGACATAATGTATGGACATCGCCTTCCGAAGCTTCCGCTGGATCGACAAATGTATTGAGAGATGAGAGAGAGCTGAGTGACTTGTAATGTGAGTTGAGTGAGCATGAGAGACTTGTAATCTTGGTCTTGCGCCCCCAATGTAACCGTTGCTTCAATGTCAATAAAGAGCTTCTTTGAATAACTTGTGTTTGTTCTTAATTTCCGCTGCTATTATTCAATGTCTCTGCTCGGGACTTCTGTGCGACGATCCCGTCGCAGCCGCTGAAATCGGCCGTTATGGGACCCGCATTGCACGAGCGCAATCTAGGCTCGTGCGGCATCACGCCTTAGCGAGGACGATCGCTCCTACGGGAGCTGGACGTGACAAAACCAAGCCAAGCTCAAGCTTAATATAAATAAGCTCGAGCCAAGCTCAAGCTCTAAAATAAAAATTTTATCAAGCTCGAGCTCGAGTTTGATTAATTCTAGTCAAGCCAAGTTCAAGCTTACAAAAACTTGGCTCGGCTTGGCTCGTTTGCAGCCCTAACAAAAGCTACAATAAATAAGCTATTTGATACAACTTCTGTTGATATTTACAGTGAAATAAACACTAGGGTTACTACAATACTAACTACAACAACATTACTTATAGTCAACCAAACATTTCTTAAAGTAGCTTTCAAAATCAAGCTCTCTTCCCTATGAAAATCTTGATTTAAAAAAAGGACCATAAACAACTTTTAGAAAGCATATTACGTTGATACTTAAAAAAGAAGAAGAAGGGATAAACTTGATATTTTTCATATGTAAGGGCATATGGAGCTCTCTTCCCTATGAAACTCTTGATTTAAAAAAAGGACCATAAAAAACTTTTAGCAAGCATATTACGTTGATACTTAAAAAAAAGGGATAAGCATAATATTTTTCGTACGTAAGCAGTAAGCAGGGGCGGATCCAGAAACTATTATTATGATTGGTTATCAAATTTTTGGGTGAGCTAAAAGTAGATAAATTAATACAAAAAAAAAAATCAAAAAAAAAATTATATAGAAAAAATATGTAAGAAATTTTTTTTGGGGTGGACTTCAGCCCATTCCAGCTCCCTCTTGGATCTACTCCTGTTAAGGATATATAGGTACTTCCTTCACCACATTAAAAAAATATTTTACTTAAAATATGTGTTGGTAGGAATACTCATATAAAATATACATCCATTTATAAATATGTTATTATGTATCTTTAGATTACATGTTAACACTTAACATAACACATGTATAAAATCCAATCTTATTTGAATAAAGACCGTATCCTACTCCACCAAACTTTGGGTTAGGCTCCAGAATTGATCCAAACCAACCTCCTAATGGTAGCTAGAAATAGAAAGTCAAACATAACAGAGAGACATTTTGCGCACAATTATTATTAGGGATATTTTAGCCAATGTCCTCGTTCAAAATATACAAATTAGAATATACTTTTACTATTTTAAAAAATTAACAAACGTCTCCATTTTTTTAGTAAATCAGTCAAAATTTTGGTTAAATAGTGGAAGTATATCTTAAAATTGTATTCGTTACATACAAAAAAATGAAAACATTTCCTCTCTTTTTTTTTAAAAAAGTGGAAATATATTATAATTTCTATATTTTGAATGGGCATTTGCTAAAATATTCTCTATTAATATTATGGCTTAATTGTAACTTAATACTCTCAACTATGTCAGTTTTTCAACTTGATACCCTTTACTTTTTTTGGTACAATCTGATACCATATTTTTTTTTGTACAACTTGATACCCTAAACTTTTTTTTTTACAACTTGATACCCTGAAAAAAATTAGACAAAAATACTCATTTTTAAAACTTAAAACTGCAACCGGCCATCCCGTCCCCTCCCTCTATGGCTACCCCACCCACCCCACCGGTGGTCGGAGAGGGGGAGGGCATGGGTGGCCAGAGGGGAGGAGGTAGGGGACATGAGTATTTTTGGATTTTTTTGATTTTTAGGATATAAAATTGAAAATATTTAATAGTTGATAGTATCAAGTTTGTGAGTAAAAAAGTTTAGAATCAAGCTGAAAAAACTGATATAGTTGAGGATGTTAAGTTACAAATAAGCCTAATATTGTTATTTTGCATAATTGAGTTAAGACAAAGGACCCCACCTTCATCTTTACATCCAATCTTTCAGGGGGAAAAAAAAGAAAAAAAAAAGGAGAATGTGCCCATTGCCCTTACCCTCCGTCACAAGCCCAATAGTATCATTTTCATTACATGATATAAACACCAAATAAATAAATATCACTAAACTTTCTCCCAAAGGGAGAACATGGCACCATTCCTTCCATTTTCCATGATTCATTGAATAGAAGAAATTGGGACAGTGATGGATTATGGAAAAGGTGATGTTGCTGTGTTGTTTTTCTCTCTATTATTATTCTTGCTTCCCAAGCCAATCTCCTCTCTGCATCACTGACCCACCACAATACCACCAGCATAAGGTAACCTTTTTTCTCTTTCCTCTCTCTCTGTCTATATTTTCTTCTCTTCTGTTTAGCTCTCTTTTTTTCTTCTTTGCAACAAATCATTTCCATTAAATCTGATAGTAATAGAAAGAAATAGGAAAAAAAAAGGAGGAGAAGGGAAAGTAGTACCAAATAGTGAGAGATGGGTATATGTTCTTTTCTCCTCTCTTCCACCCCCAACCACTCTACCATCCTCTTACCCTTCTTTGTGGGCTTCCTCCTCTGGGGATTCTTGGCAACAGGTAGGTAGTATGTATCTCTATTTTTTTTTTCTTTTTTTTTTCCTGTTCTTAGATTATGGGTTGTTTTCCTCTTTTGGGGGGAATTTTGGGATGTGGGTACTGTTTGTTTTGATCACTTATGGATTATTATTTCTTTGGTTGTAGTGTTTGGGGTTATTACAATAAGGGTATGTTGATATGTTTTGGTTTTGGGGGTAGATCTTGACCGGTGTATTGTTTGTTATGTAGGGTGTTTTTTTTTTAAAGGTAAATATCACTTTTGGTCACCACATGTTTCAAATGATTAAGTTTTAGTCCTCACTTCCCATATATATATATATATATATATATATATATATATATATATATATATATATATATATGGCCATGGAGTGACTGAAACTTAAAATTTTCAAATATTCGTTGGCCAAAGTGGTATTTATCCGGGTTTTTTTGTCACAATCCACACACGCCTACATGTCCTTACTATTGGATTACTATTGGAGGGCTGGAACCTGCCGGCCCCACCAATTGTCCGTGCTATTTTCCACTTGAGCTACAAGCACTGACATTTTTGTTATTGTAGGTGGTTCTTGGGTACAATTTTTTGCATGGAATGGATCACATGGGTCTTTTAAGTGAATGAGTATATCATTAGTAACATTTAGGTCCACTTATGTGTTGTTTTTTCGGTAGTTACATTATTATTATTATTTTATTGTTAATCGAGAATATTCCTGGATTGAGGATTTTTTTTGTTGTTTAGCCGACCCCACGATGAAGTCATATTGTGTCAATTTGTTGGGAAGTTACTTGTGACATATATGGAAAGCTAGGGGGGTTCTTTTTGATGTCATGAAAACTAGCTATATATTATCTAGGATGCATGGACACTCCAGGAACGTGGGCCGTGTTGGCCCATTGGTCATATGGTCAAACTGATTTTAATAATTGATCAAACTCTGTCTGGATATATGAAGCTAGTCAAGATGTATCGGACTCTTGGACATGATCAAGAACAGCTATCTACACAGTTCAAGACCGAAGCGTTGTTTGCCTGTTCGAGTCTGTATTTCTTTAAGCAATGTATTTTTCATTTTATTGAGTCTAGGAATACGTTGTACACCGAGTCGTACTGGCAAATAGGCTATTCTAAAATGTTTTCAAAATACTTTTAAAATATTCTTTGTTTTGAAAAACATTCTTTTAAACAAAAGCTTCAAAAAGGTTTTCAAAAAGGTTTTCAAAAATTCCCAAAAACTGATTTTAAAAACCTAACCTAACCCTGACAGAACTCGGCCAGAGTTCGGCCAGAGTTCGGTTAGTGGCCGTTTTGATTTTTGAATCCTCTGGAACTTGGTCCTCCTGCAGTTGCGGATTTGACCGAGATTTCCTCATCGAATTCTGTCCGAATTCTGTCAGAATAATGTCTTTGGAATTCCTATAAATAGAGAAGGATTTCGATCATTTTAACTCACTCATTCACTTTCAATCTTCTCTCTATCTAAAGCTTTCTGTCTTCCAAAGAGTTTTCTTGAGCTTTAAATTTCAGATCCCAAGCCAATTACAATCCTCTAGTCGATTTGCCAGTGCGGTGCGGTCTAGAAGTTTCTGAGAGATTGTAATCAGAAGGCTTGATTGAAGAATACCTCTTCACAATTGAAGTTGGACGAGTTCTTCGTATCAAAGCTCGCGTTGTAGAAGTTGCAAGGACTTCGTAAGAAAACTTGCGGTTTTGCCAATAGTGGATTCAACTGGTAGCAAGAGTTCTACCGACTGGATTAGTCCTCAACAGAGGGAAACCAGTATACATCGCTGTTTTTGCGTTTGCTTTCTTATCTCTGCCTTTACATTATTTAGTTGTGATTATTATTCTGTGATCTTGCTGCTAACAAATTTTAATTAGCATATTTCCGCTGCCAACTCTATTCACCCCCCCTCTAGAGTATTGTGCTTTACGATTTTGTTCCTACAGGCCGTGCCGTGTCGGACACTATTACGCACAACCCACACTCCAAAATATACTAGGACACACCAAAATTGGTGTCGTGTCCGTGTCTTGTCGTATCCGTGCCACACAATATATTATCAATTTGCCCGGGACCAGAAGAAATTATGACTTTGTTTGGGTGCAAAAATTTAGAGCAAAACTTGTGCTCAAAGTCTAGCTTCTTTCTATTTCACTTACTTTATTATTCAGATGGAAGCTGTTAAACGTGGAACGTTTATTTTTGGAGTTAAATTTGTGGGGTCTAAATTGCTTTATGGTCTCATTGTTTATGTGTGATAAGATGGATTTGGAGGGGTGACTTGTAAGAAATGAAATTGAGAATTAAAAGGGGAAAAGGTTGGGATATTAATCTAGGCCATGTTGATTATTTGATGGACTCACTGCTGCCAAATTCTTTTGGTGTTTGGATATACTTATGCACTCAAAAAGGAAATGCATTTTTGGTTATTGTATTGAAGATCTGAAAGAATTTGGAAGAAAAGCATTTCATGTTGTTGTTATCTATGCAATATCCGATTCATCTGAATGTGAAAATGTTTGACTCTCAGTTGCATGTGATAAAGTTCGATGGATCGTTTTATGGTTATTGTTATGACAATTGAACCCTTAGTTTGACGTGCCAACAAAGTGGGATGTATGGAGCTGAATTTGGAGGGTTACCATGTTATCGTTGATTGGGTTACTTTATAGACGGAGACGAGGTCGGAACGGAGACGGGGCCGGAGCTCATGGACGGAGATAACATCGGGAAGGAAGGAGACCAGAGAGCTAACATCGTCGGGAGATGGTCAGACGTGAGGGCGAAGACTGGGTTTCTAGGTTAGGAGGAGAGGAGAACAAGAGATTTAAATAGAGGCTCCTTTGATACCATGATAGATTTAGAGAGATTAAGGAGAATGATTGTTCTCATTGATATCATGTGTTTGTGTACAAGAGAATATATACAAGTATTGAGGCTTGAAGGCTAAGTAAAGAGAGACCTAACAATGAAGGTCGTAGTGAGGAATATTTGTACATACTAAATTAGAGGGACGTAGTAACATATAATTAGATGTAGAAAATCTACAACAATACCAGAGGGGCGTAATAATAAGGTATAATTAGATGTAGAAAATGTACTACGTTTAACAATACTAAATTAGAGGACCTAATAAGATAGAATTAGATATAGAAAGTCTACTATATTTAACACTTCGGACTGTTTGTGTTGTCAACTTTCCTATTTAATAATTCACTCCTTTAGATATAAAAAGTCACCTTATCCCTATCTAACACTTCGGACATTTTGTCTTGTTAACTTCTCGCTCTCAACAAGTTGTGTTATTAAGCCAGCTTCCTATAATCTAAGACTAAGAACCAAGTCTTAGATTCTCTACAAAAATAATATAGTTTAAGCGTTTGGTCATAGAGGAGGTAAAGAAAAGCAAATATTAGTCCTACTCTCACTTGAATAGTAGCATATGATAAATAATAACACAACATTCTCGCTATTATAAAAAAAATGTTGATGGTATATAAAATGCTAACTCAAATCGCCTGGATACATGACATTCATATTCTACAAAGCAAAACAGCACAATCCTTAAGGGAGCGTTTGGCATGCGGAATACTATATAGCCGGGAATTATATATTTCCGGGAATCAAATTCCAGGGAATTAAATTTCCTGGAAAATTACATTCCCATGTTTGGTGACAATATAAATATTTCCGGAAAAAAAATAAAAAATAATAATAACGAAAAAAATGAACAAATATAAAAAACCGGGAAAAACGACAAAAAATTGGTAAAAACGAAAAAAATGGTAAAAACGACAAAAAATCGGTAAAAACGACAAAATAACAAAAAACGACAAAAACGATGAAAAACGACAAAAAATCGGTTAAAATGACAAAAATGACCAAAAAGCGACAACAAATGTATTAACGACAAAAAATAACAAAAGAATGGTAAAAACGACATAAAATCGGTAAAAACGACAAAAAAACCAAAATGCGGCAAAAACGACAAAAAAAATCGGTTTAAAACGACAAAAAAATCGGTTAAAAACAACAAAAAATCGGTTAAAAAGACAAAAAATAACCAAAAAGCAACAAAAACGAAAAACAATCGATAAAAACGACGAAAAAGGAAAAAAACGGTTAAAACGACAAAAAATCGGTTAAAACGACAAAAAATAACAAAAAAGCGACAAAAACGACTAACAATCGGTAAAAACAACAAAAAAAAGCTAAAAAACGACAAAAAATCGCTTTAAAACGACAAAAAATGACAAAAAAGCGACAAAAACGACAAAAAATTGGTAAAAACGACAAAAAAAGCGATAAAAACGACAAAAAAAGAAAAAAATGTTCAAAACTAATCAAAATTGATCAAAAAAGAAGAAAAAATTTAGACAATTTTTTTTGCCCGGACAAAAAAAAAATACCCACATATTCTCAAGGGATAGAATTCCCATGTTTTATGGGTAAACTATTTATCCGGGTATTTATAATTCCCGGAAATAAATTTTTTATAAGCCAAACAAACGTGGTAATAGATTCCCATCTTAAATTTTCCCGGAAATAAAAAAATACCGCGTACCAAACGCCCCCTAAGTGTTAATATAGTTAAGGTTAGTTTGGATTGTAGTTTGAAGGAACGAGCGTTTGCTCAAACAATCATCCAGAACACTCGTTGGTTAGAAACGTCTGTTTGTGCCTCCAGATTAATGGGCAGATTTGGCCCAGAAAGAAATGGAGAGCTAGCCAAACGACTAGCCCATTAGATTTGAATGCTCTCAAAATAGAATGCAAATGAAATACAGGTGCAATGCAATCTAAACTGACCCTTAATGTAAGTTGCTGACGAAACATGTTCGGTAATTAAATGTCGAAAGCTACTGTCAGAGCAACAAGGTTTTGATAAAAACTTGTTTTTCAGTCTGGAATTATTAAAAATGAACAAGTTAGACATGTATTGATATAAATTTGAAGGTGTAATATAAAATTTTAAAAAAATGAATAATAGTATTTTGTTAAAACACATGATAAATTAAAGCAGCATCTGGAAACCACCTCTTCCCTAAGGAACTTTTGAAAAAAAATATATATATATAGACAACTTTTAGCAAACATATCAATGCGTTATTTTCCAAAAAAGAAGTAAAAGAAAGTAAATGTATCAAATACAAAATTAATTAAATAAAACCATATCCTTAGTCAACCAAACTTTTGGTTAGGCTCAAGAATTGATCCAAGCCAACCTTATAATGGTACCTAAAATGCCAAGATTTCAACACCTACTCATCCTTATCAAGCAGTTCCCCGTCACACTATAACCCAAAGAAGGATTTCCATTTGCATACAATTTGTTTCCATAATTGGGAACCCCACCATCATCTTTGTCTCTCCTCCCATTCAAAGGATCTAGAAAAGGTTACAGAGAAATACACCCATTACCCCCCACCACAAACCCACTCAGCCTCATTCTCATTCCATAATATAATAATAATATCACTTCCTATAGAGAATATGGCACCATTCTATCCATTGTGTTGATTGATTACAAATTGGAATAGTGATGGATTATGGAGGAGGAGATGATGTTGTGTTTTTGTCAGTATTATTCCATCTCAATTTCTTGCTTCCCATGACTGTCTCCTCTCTTCATCAGTGACCCATAATATAAGCTTAAGGTAACCCTTTCCTCTCTCTAATATATATATATATATATATATATATATATATATATACACTGTTTAACTGTCTTTGTCTTTTTAGCAACAAACTCCATTAAATCTGACAGTAGTAGAAAGGAATAGGAAAAGGAAAGCAGCAAATACTGAGATGGGCATATGTTCTTTGCTCCTGACTTCCACCCCTCACCACTCTATCCTGTTAGCCTTCCTTGTTGGTTTCCTAGTCTGGGGATTTATGGCAACTGGTAGGTAGTCTCTCTATTTTTTCTTTTTCCCCCTTTTTTCATCACGAGTGTTGTTCTTTTGGGGGGAGATTTTAGGATACTTGTTTTGATCAGTTATGGATTACATTCTGGGATTGTAACATTTGGGGTTATAATATAGGATAGCGTATCTTGATCTGTTTTGATTTTGGGGATAGATCTTGATGGGTAAGAATGTCACAGATCGGTGTAATGTTTGTTCTTCTTGATGTTAATGATTGTTGGGTTTCTTGAAATAGTTTTATTTTTCTGGTATATCGTCAGTAACATTTAGTGACATTTATGTGCTGGTTTCCAAAAATTAACGCTTTTTTTAAGATATGACTTCCTTTGCTAAGTTGACCACGAATCTAGCTAAATGAAGAAAAATTTGTGTAGCAGACCCCAAAGTAGTTGATGTCGTTCAAGTCATGTTCGTACCCTTAGGCCTCGTTTGGTTCGCGGAATGGAAGGGAAAGGAAATCAATTCCTTAGCGTTTCGTTTCCTTTCCTTTGGGAAATTATAATTCCCATTGATTTTCCTTTCTGGTGTTTGGAAATGTCAAGAAATTTGGAAAGGAAAGTGAATACTTCAAGGTGGGAAAGTGATTCCTTGCTGGGATGGATGAAATCATAAGCCCAGCCACCCCCCCCCCCCCCCCCCCCCCCCCCCCCCTCCTCCTCCTCCTCCTAATTTCCCTTCCATTGGGAATCACTTTCTTTTCCTCCTCGATTCCTTTGGTACCCAAACATAGGAAAGTAATCACTTTCCTTTCCCAACCTCATGATTCCGCGAACCACATGACGCCTTAGTGTCAATTTGTTAGGAAGTTACTTGTGACATACATGGAAAGGTAGGCTTCCTCTTTTGATGTCATGAAAACAAGCTATATCTTATCAATTTGGCCAGGTAGGGACCAGAATAAATTATGACTTTGTTGGCAGCAAACTTTTAGTGTATAACTTGTGAATATCAAAGTCCAGCTTCTTTCTGTTTCACTTGCTTTATTACTCAGATTGGGAATACGTGGTGTGGGAGTTTTAATGGTTTGCAAGCATGGATGAAGGTAACAATATTCCAGTTTATGTTATATATACCTGATGAATGGCGATGCCATGAAGCTGTTAAACATGGAACGATTTATGCTGGAGTTAAATTTATAAGGTCTAAATCGCTTTATTATCTCACTGTTGATGTGGGATGGAGGGGATTTGGAAGGGTGGACTACGAATGACTGCGCGCTTTTGACTTGCAAGAACTGAAATTGAGAATTAAAAGGGGATAAGGTTGGGATACTTAATCTAGGTAATATTGTTTATTTAATGGACACATTGCTGTCTTTTGATGTGTGGATATTGATGCACTTCAAAGGAAATGCATTTTTGGTTATGGTATAAAAGATCTGAAAGAAATTGGGAGAAAACAATTTTTGTTGTTATCTATACAAGATCCAGTTCATCTGAATATGTCAATGTTGACCCTGTGCTACATTTGATTAAGATCAATGGATTTTCTTTTTCTTGTTGTGATAATTGATTTAATTGATGTGTCAACAAAGTGGCATGTACAGAACTGAGTTTGGAGAGTTACCATGACTTACCCTCTCCAGGTGTGCTGATTATATTCTTCTTCTTTAAAGGACAGTCTTGTGAAGTTACAGCAGAAGAATATCAAAGTTATTATGGATGGCTTACTAGGCTAGGCTGTAAGTTAATTATTACAAGAAGTTCTCGATATCCAGATGCACACGGTTTTTATGTGTAACTGTGATGTGGTTGCTATAAAATACTATTTGTTGGCTTTTGGGATATATCGATGCAAGATCAAGATGCGGCTGTTGAGAGACTTGACAGGCATCATGTTGGTGTGAATCAACAATAACCTTTGTCGAATAACTGCTTGGTTAGGTGTTGCTCTTCTTAGGTTCTTCAGCTCAATGATAGACTCCTATCCATAACAAAGATGTTGTCAACATAAAGGCAAAGTAGAATTTTTGACCTTTTTTTAATCTCATTCAATCATCTAGTACCTGGATATCTCGGTTCATCCTCTTTTTAGTTAAGTGCATAGCACACCCATGGGGATACAAACCTCTAACCAGTTTCCTGCTTAGCCGTATGTCTTCAGGTGCTGACCACTTGGAATATACATAGGATCACAGTTTTTCTTTTTCAAGATTTTCTTGAAAATGTTCATCATAGTATCAAGCATATATTTTTTCTTGCAACATAGGAGAGTCAGGTTAATCGTAGTTGTCTTTTCATAAATCATAGAGGACTAAGCATATGATTGCTGGATGAAATTATAGGAATGCTTGTGGTGTTTTCTGTAAAATGATTTGGGTGCACAAATGTTGATGCATATGGCATTTGAAAACTGAGGATTTAAAGAACCATTAGGACTGGGTTATAGATTGCAAGAACATAATATTTGATGATGTCCAGAGGCATGGCCATTTCACTAAAATATGTTCCAGTAATAGAAAAATGTTACAAGATGCTGAATTCATTGTATTCCAGAATGTAGAACTCAAAAGTAGGTTGTACATGTGTCCTTGTATGCACACCACATTTCTTGTGTATGTGCTATGTTTGTGTTGTATGTTGTGCTCTTTCGGTGTAGGAGTGTCAAAAGAGGATAATGGGGGCCATGAAGTTAGCATGTGCTATAGATGCAATCATCTATTAATAAAATGTCTGACCAGATATGAGGGCATTTGTTCTGATAAGTAAATCATAGAAGTGCTTATTATTCTATTTGTTAAGCTTTCTCGATATACTATAAAGGTGTTGACTCTTTTTCCTACTCCTGGATTAGGCTATTTGTTCTATGTGTCCAACATTTTTTTCCGGGAGTCATGGAGTATCAATTGAAGCATTAATTACTCATTCAGATATTTTTATGTGTCAGTACTTGTCATGCATTAGTAGTTAGTATCTATCAGGTAGAAAAATCCAAGCAACACAGATGGTCAAATTTTGATTAGTATTAGGTTGAGGCATTAGGTACCAAAATGACTGGAATTTTCAATGAGGATATGACTTATATCAGCTCCTACTAAAACAGGTTATGGTGAACAACATTAACTAAGGTTGACGATGAGGTGGAATTCATATTTTTGTTCAAGTTGTAACATGTATCTCTTTTATTTGGAAATGAGTAAAGTAGTCTCTTATGCTTTCTGTTTAGATGTCTTGGATTGGCTTGAGATGTGATCAGCTCAATACACTCAACTGCCCTCCGTAGTAGTGTAAAGATTGAAGATAGTATTGGGTGAGAGGTTTTTGAATGCCCTTTAAACAACCTATTTATTTGACAAAAGTAAAATGCATATAAGAAGGGCTTAATTTCCTTTTATCGAACAAAATGATAAAAAAATGAACCCCTTTTGTAACTACTTGAGCCGGATGAGTGGAAACCTTCACGTCCGATTTAAAAAAGGGGGGGAGGGGTGTCCAATCCTATAGGAACCTATCTCGATTTTTCTTTTGCTATGCCCATAGCTAATAAACCTACTTTCTTACGTTTACGAGGTTCAGGTTCATTCGAATATGAAATCCAATCCCCGAATACAATATCCCAATTTTTCTTTACTAACAAGGTTTTGAAACATTTCAAAATTGAGCAGTCCTTATAGCAGTAGCAAACCAAATGGCCCATTTATAGCCCTATTTTTTCTTATTTTGTTTAGTCGCGCTACTGAACTACTGAAGTCCCAAAGTTGATCCTTCCATGAGTCTGTCCATCCATCATTCAATTGTTTTCGGTAGATAAAAGGGGTAGGTCCCTAGTGTTTAGAAGCAGGTCATGGTCCATGAGCTAGTCAAGTCAAGCCAGGAAAGGAGCCAAGCAAGGTTGCTTACGCCCGGGATAATGAGGATGAGATGCGTATGCCTACACAACAGAGTAACCTCACGACGCCCTTCCTCACTGGCGTTCACCTCACTTCGATTATTCAGCTCACTTCCTCCCTAACTCGATGCAATCGGTATGATCAATTTCCTTTCTTTATCCCTGGTATGCAAGGTACATTCATTCAGATATTCCCTAAGGTACACAGGCCAGAAAGCCAAGAGGATGCAGGAAGGTGGCCTAATATGTACGTCCTTTAGTACTGGTAATAGGTAGCTAAAGAGGAGTTAATGGCAGGCTAGCCTCTTCTACTCTACTACAAAGGCTCATAAGCAAGTCCCTACTATAAGGGCTCACATATTAGATCAGATGGAAGCAACCGATCTTTAGAACTGGCAATTGACTTAATAATCCTATGTATTCAGGGTCTCAAAAGGCCCAAGACACAGACATGCTGAACACTACATGTGATTCTGGGGATTAGCAGTGATAAGGAAGTGCAATTTCTTGTGAACTTTTAACGATAAAATACTCTTTTCAGTTTACTGAATCTTCTACCAAGGGAAAAAAGCTGTAACTAAGGAACAAATAAAAGGTTCTTTGTTGTGGAACATTTAAGATCAAATGTACATCAAGGATTCTAATTGCAAAGTACTTTTTGGTCTACCGCGATATAACTGTTAGTTGCAAAGCTTATGTTTCAATCATGATTTGTATTAAGTTATTTCTGTAGTTTAATCTGTGGTATGCTTCTGCTTCTTTTGTTCTGTTTAAGATTCTTAATAATTCTTAATAATCTATACTGATTAGATGTGGGTTAAGATACACATGTAATGCAGGTTTCAAAGACTTCAGTTATGGCGATGAAGTCCTACAGGTATCAGGCAGAATTACTGGTCAAGGACTACTTGCTAGCGGATCCTTTTGTCCCTTACACTTCTGTGCTTTTTGGCATTTTCATGTGCAAAGTGGTATGTCTCACACTGCTCTTGTTTGCTTCAGTGCAGTAATTTACTTAAAGCAACCTAGAATCTGATTGGTCACAAATATAGAAACATTTATTAGAAAGGGAAAGTAAGATGGGGTGAGAAAACAATTTTGGCAGGGGAAGGTTGTCAATCATGCTGGTTCTTCTTTGACATCGTATGATACAAATAAAATAAAATTTAAAAAGAAAGAAAGAAAAAAGTTATTAGTATGAAAAAAACTCCAACACGAAATAAATTAGGGGTGAGCAAATACCGACCGCTACCGAAAAACCGACTGAATACCGATTAAAAATATCCCGAAAAATCGAACCGAAATTATGTACCGATACCGAATTACCGAGCCGATTAAAATATGGTATAATGGTAGTGGTAACGGTTTGAATGTAATACCATACCGAAAATACCGAACCGAACCGATTATATATATATATACTTTTTTTTTCCTTAGAATGTTGTTCGTGATTAATTTTATATTACTCTTTTTCATTTTTATCTTTGTTTTAGTTGGAAATTAGTTTGTTAGAACTTAGAATGGATTTTGGTGGACTTGAAGTTATGTTAAGAATGCTAAGAATTGAGTTTTGGTCTTTTGAGCTTATATTTTTTTTGTTTTCATATAATTTTGAAATGAATTTTAGTGTACTTAAACTTATACTAAGAATTAAACTTAGTGATCGTGTTTGATCTTTTAAGCTTTTTTTAGGTGTTTGCGACTTGTTACATATTATTATGATAAATTTGATTAATTGCTTGCTTGGTAGAGGCTTGGCTTTGAAATTTAATGCTTCCAAAAAAAGTAAAAAAAATATTTTTCTAGGTTAAGAGGTTCATATTAAGTGTGTTGATTGATCAAATGTTAAATGTTAAAATACCGATACCGAACAAAAACCGACCGAATACCAATTTAACCGAAACCGAAAAAAACCGATTCTAAATGGTACGATATTGGTATTGATTTTTTAAATACCGATTTAAAAAAAATACCGAAAAATCCAACCAAATACCGACCGATTATACCGACGCTCACCTCTAAAATAAATGCAGAATGCGAGGACACTAAGATCAAACGAATGGTGCCCATATGTTATATTGCTATATGAAGTAGTAGGTTTATTTGTATGACTTAATGGAGAGCTCGCCTTACAGATTATTTTGTGTGTAATTTATGGTAGCAGAGGTTTCTTAATGTTAGGCATCCTAATCATCTTCTGCAAACTAGTAGTTTAAGAATGAAAGAAATTTGTTAATCAGATTAAAATTCATCAGGAGCAAAGACATTACATCAGACCTATTAGCAAGCATTGCGACTTTTTTCCAATGTTCGTAGTATCCATATCGGAATCGGTATCGGACCCTCCCTATGAGTATCGGGATCGGCGGTATCGGCAGTATTGGCGGTTTGGGATCGGAGTATCGGATTTTTGGTATCGGAAAACAAATAATTATTAAAATGAAAAAATATTTTATATATTTAGGCATAATTTTAAGTATTTATTGCGTTGTTTCTTAGTAATTTTAGAATTAAATGAAATAATAATCACCCTGGTCGATTGGTTTACCTGCGATAGATAAGTTTTCTTCTTTTATATGTTTTTACACCCTTGCTGATTGGTCTTTTTCATTCAATTTTCTTTGTCAAATTGACTAAAAAAAGATCCATGATGTCAGTTTCGGGCAGTATCGGTATCGAATCGGAACATGCCAAAATGTACTTGTATTGGCCGTATCGGATCGGTATCGTATAATACTACAAACTATGTTTTTTTCTCATTTTTTTTTTTGTAATTTCCAAAGTAGCAATTTTTGCATAAAATAGCGGCAGGGGAAGTCTTAAAAACAAAAACAAAACTAATGGTAGGCGAACCTAAAAAAAATGAACATGAACTTTCTTTTATTACCCTAAGATATGTTTGTTGAGAATAAGACAAGTAGGCTAAATTATCCTAATAGTACCCTAACTATAGTGCTCAAACGTTTTTGGTCCATTAACTTTCAACTGCTCGATTTTTGCATCACTACTTCATAAATTATTCTTTTGAAGTACATTTTGTTAATTTTGAAGCACATCGGAACTACTTTAAAAGTATATATTTCAGTACAAAAGTGCAAGTTAAATACATATTAGATTTGTTTTTTTTTTGTTTGAAGTGGTCCCAATGTGCTTCAAAATTGACGAAATGTGCTCTAAAAGATCAATTTATAAAATTGGGGTGCCAAAATCGAGCAGTGGAAAGTTGGTACCACAAACGTCGTGGTGCTATAGTTGAGGTACCATTAGGATAATTTAGCCATACAAGTATAACGATTGAGTCTCTTGGTTTGTCATGTAAGGCCTTAATGGAGCATCCATTGGTATACATTTGCACATGTCCAAACCGCCTTAGACGATTTTGTCTCATCTATTTCCCGAATACACTCATTTCTTATCTTATCTTTCAATGTTTTGCTACTCATCCATCTTAGCATTCTCGTTTATGGTACATTAATTTTCTAGCATGTTGTTTCTTAATCGTCCGACAGTCTGATCCATGAAGCATGGTGGGTCTTATAGCCGTACCGATCACAAAGTACTCCAAAAGCATTTTGGGGTCAATATCATCATCTCCTTTAATCAAGTGTTCTTCTGATCGAAATGACACTGGCCATGGAGTACATATAATTCTAACTTGAGGTCACACAAGAGGATAGGGCAAAAGTTTAGTTAGCTACCAACTTGATGTTGAACTCCAATGCCAGTGTGGAACTTTTAGCTAAGAAGTTTCCTTTTTGGACTTGGACTTATGATTGTGGTTGTCGTGGGAAGTCTACCTCATCTGCAAGTACTTTAAGCCGCAAGCTCATGCAAGTGGGATGGGATCCCTCCATAAGTCTCAAAAAGCTGTAGAGAGGGAGAAGAAAGGATTTATTTCTATCCTTAAGCCATTAAATATATAAGTAAAATAGCTAATTGGATTCTTGGAAGTATGTTGTCTTCTCGATGTTGATGTTGAAACTTTTGTTCATAGCAGTTCTTATGGCATCTGATATTTGTATTACTGTTATAATTTGCTTGCTTATTTTGCGCAGGCATATGACGTTACCCAGTTAATCAGTTCTTTCTACTTCAAAGTCTATGCCTCCCTGACAAAGATTCAACAAATTGAGTGGAACAATAGGTAAGAAATCAGCAGTTTCTCAGCTTCTTTTGTCCTTTTTGTGAGGCTATTGATATATATTAACTTTTTTCCCACAGGAGTATGTCCAGTGCCCATGCTTTTTTTATTACAACTATGTCCCTCTACCTAGTATTCTTTTCAGATCTATATTCTGGTCGACGTGAGGGGCTAGTAACATTTCGAAGTTCGAATATCTCTACTTTTGCGTTGGGGGTACGAAACTCTCTTTTACTGAAGTACCATATTTGATTCCTACATTTTTTATATTCAGGATTTCCCATGTGTGCATTAATGCATTATGTATAATAGGTATCTGTTGGATATTTCATCACCGACCTGGTAATGATAGTTTGGCTATATCCTTTGATTGGTGGAATGGAGTATGTAAGTATTCTAGCTTTGAACTTTGTGTTGTATCTTGTGTTAGTTTGCCAATGAAAGTAAGAAATAAATAACCAAATCGTTTAGCCTAAGTTGTAGTGGGCGCTAGGTGAGGCGAGGCGACGCCTAGGCGCCCTCCCAGGTCACAAATGATTATGTGTAGGAAAAAATATACAATATAGCAGACAGTGCAGTTATGTACTTATGTGTAAGTTATGTACTTATAACAGTATAAGATATTAAGAAGCAACAATATAGCAGTATAAAAGAACAATTGATTTGTCAAGAATAGTTGATAACTAATATACACAATTAATATTAACATGAACAGTTGATAAATTTGTATGTACTTATAACAATATAAGATATTAAGACGCCTTGTCCGTCTATCACTTACCCTGGTCGACCCTAGGCGCCCGCATAGGCGCCTATCGCCAGACACGGAGATAATTTCTCCTGGTCGAGGCGCCCTCCCTCAACCTGGACGCCTAGGTCGCCTAGGCGCGCCTAGGCGTCGCCTGTAACAACATAGCGTTTAGCACAACTTTACTAATTAGTCTGGTGGACATTTTTTATAATGATCTCTTTCAGGTTTGCCATCATATCCTCTCTCTGGTTGCTGTAGCTTATGCCATGCTGACTGGTGAGGGGCAGCTATACACTTACATGGTGCTTATCTCCGAAGCTACCACTCCTGGGGTTAATCTGCGATGGTATTGTACTTGCTGGAATTTTTCAGTTTAGATCTACACATTGCTGCATTGTAATTCAATCCTCTAATGTCTGAGTTCTGTTATGTGAAGGTTTCTTGATACTGCGGGAATGAAAAGATCCAATGCTTACCTTGTTAATGGTATTGTGATGTTCTTCGCATGGCTGGTAAGTATATGAGTTAATCTGGGTATGCATGTAGAAGGAAGATCTGAGCAATCAGAGAATCACAGCAGTAGTTTTATCTTCTCGGAATATGCTACATGGTCTTGTGAAGTTGGTTAATTTTTAACCATTCTGAACAATTTTTAGTCAGGTGGACCGTTCACTTAGGATCAAGTATTGACTTAAACACCCATTGTTCTTGCCTCGAGTGGCTCATTCTGTTTTCCTAGCCGATACATCAGTAAATTAAACTTCATGAATTTTTTTGATAAACCAAAAAAGAACATATTACAGGGCTTTGCATGAGCTAAATCAGAATCATTCACTCTACAATCAATAGGTGGTTGAACTCCGTTCATCCACCCATTCATCAATGCTTGTCGTAGTTTCGTTTTGCCCCTTGTAACTAAAACATATTATCTAATGCAGGTGGCAAGAATTCTTTGGTTCATGTACTTGTTTTATCACATCTATGTGCACTATGATTCGGTACCTTCTTCGAGCCTCCAATGTAGCAAAACGATGCCTTCTGTGTATGTATTTAGTAATATTAATATTTCTGTCTATACGCCTGCAGATAATGCAGATGCATGCCTTCGGTTACCTATTGGTACTTGGGGTGCCCACGGTGCTATCTGTCATGAACATGATGTGGTTTGGGAAGATTTTGAGGGGACTAAGGAAACAATTGGCGAAGAGGCAGTGAGGGGGATTTCGACTCCATTTCCCTGTGACAGCGTCTCTTGCTCACATGTTTCCAGTACATCCTTCTTGTATAGAGCCTTGAACAGTTGATCCCAAATCTGTAAAGGAAGGCAAACCTAGCAAACGAGCAAGATAGAATATAGGATCCATTGCATCTGTCTTCCTCTCTCTTCTCTTTTCTTCTTCTGTGTCTGTTACTCGTATGTGAATATATGTTGTTAATATGCTTGTCGTGGTTTTCTTCCTCCAGAAAAATCTTCCAGTTTCCTAATTATATTTACAAGTCAACATATAATGGGATCTTTCTTGTTAGCCGCAACAACTGTGGATATTGTGACAAGGAGCCCAAGGGAAGTTCTTGAATGAAGAATGGTCAGTAAAGAAAGAATTATGTGATGAGAGTTCTCAAAAAAAGGGTTGGATGCTTTTAGTGAAATAGGTTTTAGTTGTAATCAAGTGGATTCTTAAGGATCCTCCTTGACTGGATCCAACAAGTATTGTGTCTGTTTCTAGGATCCCTTAGCGGTTTAGTAAGGACCCATATGTGAATCAAGTTGAGTTCTTTCACAACTCACTTTGGAATCGTTTGATACACTGCGGTGCTGGTGGGCAGGTCTAGTCCAACGAGTTGGGTCGCCCTATCTGGATTTAGTTTTGGTGTCCGTAGGTCGATTCTGGAGGGTCACCTGCGACTCCGACCTCCATTGGGTTCACATTGAACCTGTCGGTTGTCCTAGGCCGAGAGGGGGTTGTCCAAGCTCAAAGTCTTGTCTGGCTTACCCTTGGGCGGGCTCTACTAGTGGGGCTGTGGAGTTCATATTCCATTTTTAGGAGAGTATTGTGACCAATATGTATGGGAGTTCGAAAAGCTTCGAGCTTGAGAAAGATCACTTTTCACATAAACAATGTGCATTTCATTGCTGCGTCAAGTCATCAATCTCGCCTATCTTTCGCAGGCCACCTTCTGCCGCGTCTAAAACTGTAGGCGGGCTGCAATCCTACTTGCAGCAAGTGAGTTTGCACGCAAACAACAGAGAAAGCTATTGTCAAAGTCCTGTAGAGTTGCGCTACATTTGGCCAATCATGTCACCGGGGCCTGCCCCAGGGTTCCAGTCCCAGGGTTTGGGTTTGCTCTATCCGGAACTAATTTTGGTTGCGAGCCGGTCCTGGGTGGTCACCTGTGACCCTGACCTCTTGTAGGGTCACGTTGAACCTAAGGGGTTGCTTAGTAGAGAGTTAGTTGTCCAAGTCCGAAGTTTTGTCAGGCTTACCTCCGGACCGGCCCTGTCATGTCACTTGCACTCATAAATGATTGCTGTATTGATTGGAGAGCCCTCGATCAATCATTCCTCAAATGCCCATCGTCTCCACCAAAGTGCCAGTCTCTCGCTCCCTGATCTGTGTTCTCCATCTCATGAACCAATTTTTTTCCTCAAAACAAGCGAGCATGGTACACATCCTAGCTGGCTTTGGGGTTCTAAGTGGTCTCGGCTTTAATTAGCACGCGCATTAGCTCGAATGAATGTTAAGATAAGAAGCTCCTTATGTCGAACTCCAATGGCCTACAAAACCCTTTGGAATCTCAATGATTTTAGTAGACACCCTGAACATTATTGATGTGGCATTACTTATTAGCATGATGGCGAAGTAGAGTACATTGAAAATTACATTTTTATTGAGTTCAGTACAAGAGTTCCTATATCTCATTTGATTATAATATCCTTACTTTAGTTGGTTATTAATTAATGTGATGCAGCTTTCTATCACATTATGGCAATACCATTAGAGAATATAGTGTTTGTTTTGAAGTTAAGCTTCCCAGTTGGATGAGTCAGTACTGTTCTTAATCTGGGCAAATTAATTAAGTTCTAGTTTCTTCGAGCCAACAACTTAATACACACTTGAGACTTCGAAGTCATCAAATCATGATGATATCACAATCTTGATTGTAATGTTAACTCCCGCTCCTACAGGGTCTGATGAGGGTCAAGATATATGCAGCCTGTTGAGAGAGTGTTTCTGAGATCGACCAATCGAGATACGCGGCTTTACTGACCTCGAGGAAAAATTATTAGGTGAACTAGATTAATTATTCATTCTATTACTCAAATCTGACATATAGTTCTTATTCAAAGTATCGTGTATGAATAATAAAATGAATGGTAAATCTAGTTCACCTAATAATTTCTTGTCCTTACGATCGATGATCACTAAGAATGATGTGGAAGATCGTGTTCTGATTTTGTAACTTCAACCTTTATTTTCCCTCTGAACTATACGATCGATGATCACTAAGAATGAAGCTGTGCCTCTGCCCCTGGGTAGGGGGGAGGGGAGGGGTCGGTGGCGTCTCCAAAGTCGAAGCAGGGCGGAGCAGTATGGGAGGTCGTCGTCGTAGGAGGAGGCGAAGGCGTGGCGACGGAACAGGAGAAGAGGAAGGCGATTGCGGAGTAGGAGGTGGTTGGTGGCGACGGCACCACCGTCCTCTGCCGCACGCCACACGTAAGCACCGACTGTGAGTGCGTGCGTGCTCAATAGAGTTTGGATGCTGCTACGTAGACCGTACTTTTGGTCTACAGTTTTAGCCCACAGTCCATGTGGCAGTCTTCTATTGACATGTCTACCGGTGGTGGTCTCCACGCGAATAGGGAGGGACATTTATCAATCTTGATCCTTAGAAACGCCATGCACGTACAGTAAGTGTTAGTTTGAAGCAAATGCACTTCTCCTCCAATCACCAGCTTCCCATGTTGTCCCCATCAGACACCACTAACCCCAACTCCCAACTGAACATAAACAAAAGCTCATGCAACACCTGACCCAAATCATTGCAACCCTTCCTTTCCTATATATATACATACACATACACACCTCTTCATCAAACTATGATCATCGATCCCATCAATTTTCACTACCACAACAACATGTACTCGCCACAACTGGTGCTGCTGCTCCTCCTGATTGTCGTTGCATCCAACATTCTTTGTTCAGCCTCCCTAGCCCTGCCCATGGTCCACTCAAGATCACTAGCCATGACCATCTCCAAGAAATCATCAAGAGTACTACCCCTACAAAGCCTGGACTACATGATGGAGCCACTGAGAGGGTTCAGGGACGGCTACCTCATCACCCTCAACCTCGGCTCGCCGCCGCAGCTCCTCCAGGCCTACGTGGACACCGGCAGCGACCTCACCTGGGTCCCGTGCGGCGCCGTCTCCTTCGACTGCGTGGACTGTGACGACTACAAGGACTACAAGCTGCCATCCACCTTCTCCCCCCTGCGCTCCTCCACGTCCCTCAGGGACCTCTGCGCCAGCCCGCTCTGCGCGGGCATCCACAGCTCGGACAACCCCTACGACGCCTGCGCGGTGGCCGGCTGCTCCCTGAGCTCCCTCGTCGGGGGCACGTGCCCAAGGCCCTGCCCTTCCTTCGCCTACAACTACGGCGCGGGCGGCGTGGTGGTCGGGAGCCTGACGAGGGACACCCTCCGGGTCCACACCGCCCGCGACCCGGCCCCCACCGCGGAGGTACCCAGCTTCTGCTTCGGGTGCGTCGGCTCCTCCTACAGGGAGCCCATCGGGATCGCGGGCTTCGGCAAGGGCGCGCTCTCCCTCCCCTCGCAGCTCGGCCTCCTCCGCAGGGGCTTCTCCCACTGCTTCCTGCCCTTCAAATTCGCAAACAACCCGAACATAAGCAGCCCTCTGGTCGTAGGAGAGGTAGCGAACTCCGATAACTCCCACTTCACGCCCATGCTGAAGAACCCGGTGTTCCCGAACTACTACTACATAGGCCTGGAGGGCATCGGCGTCGGCAACGGCAGCCTCGTCGAGGTCCCGTCGAGCCTGAACTCCTTCGACCCCGAAGGGAACGGCGGCCTGCTGATCGATTCGGGGACGACTTACACGCACCTCCCCGGGCCGCTGTACGACCGGCTCCTCCGGGAGCTGGGCTCCACGATAGCCTACCCGAGAGCGGAGGACGTCGAGAGGAGGACAGGGTTCGACCTCTGCTACGAGGTCCCGAGCTCGAACGGGTCGGCGCTGCTGCCGACCGTAGCCTTCCGTTTTTCCGGCAACGTGGAGCTCGTGCTGCCGACGGACGACTGCTTCTACGCCATGGGGCCTCCGAAGGGCTCGACGGTGGCGAAATGCCTGTTGTTCCGGAGAATGGAGGAGGGGGGCTATGGGCCTGCTGGCGTGTTCGGGAGCTTCCAGCAGCAGAACGTGGAGGTTGTGTATGACATGGAAAGGGAGAGGATCGGGTTCCAGCCAATGGACTGTGCTTCCTCTGCGGACAACCATGGGCTCCATCTCAAATAGTACTAGATTTTTGGCGGTTGGTAGTTGGCCCCTTTCGTAAGAATAAAGCAGTTGCTGCTGTTGCTGTTGTTTTCTCAGTTGGTCATGTTGTTCGGGAGTATTATACTTGCTATAGGCTCAATTTGGCAATGAACGAGTCATATGTGGAATAAAAAGAGAGAGAATTGTTCTAAAAGCATTTGTTCATGCAAGGATGCTTTGGAAGTGTGATAACTTAGTAGTTGGCAGTGGCGGCGAATAAGCACCTTTTTAGGCTCAACCAACTAAAGCAGGGTTAATTTTAGCTATCTCGACTTTAGTAACTGATATAATTATTTATCAGTCTTTAAAGGTCACTGCTTGGTAACGGTATTTTCACCCGGTTCTGAAATATTTCTGAGCCGATCGTTTATGAAAATTCATGCTGCTTAATCTTTTTGAGACACTGGTTTTGATCGGCTCAAAAACCTCCCAAAATCGATATAATGTAATTTTGGGTGACTTTATAAACACCCCAAATCAGTAAATTTTGAACGGTTTTATTATTTTATTCCATTTATATACTCACAAAAAATATATAACTATAACTACCGATACCCTTCCCTATTTAATTTTATTCATGTAAAAAAATTTCAGAACTGCTCGTTAGTGAATTATCAAGCATGTATTGGACTTGTTTAAAAGTCACCACTTAAAAACCATCCAAAACGGGACCCCTCATAACCGCTCATAACCGGTACTCTAAAAACACCTCATAACTGCTACCCCCTATAATTGCCAAGCAGACCCTAAGGAAGCATGTTGCAAAATGACGCTGGAAGAATTCACAATGTTTTTTTTTTTTTTTTGAGGTAAAAGAATTCACAGTGCAGACTGATGATAATAATAATAGTCGAAAATATAAAACTCTAACCCTCACAGGCTTTCAATAGTGTGGAGGTCATTCTCTCAGTTTTCGGGAATGAACTACATTTCAGTTCTATAATTTGATTCTACCATCACTGATCTTCCCCACAATATCTATCTATCAAAACCTCTTAGAACCTGAAGAGTTGTGGCAGTTTTCTGATGAGCAGATATGTGCTGAATATGGGCTCAATAAGGAGTAAAAAGTTCAACAATCATTGAGAAAGCAAACAGCTAAAAGCCAAAGTGCAACAATAATTGAGAAAGCAAAAACAGCTAAAGGCCAAAGTGCAACAATTATGAAGAAAGCAACCATCTAAAGCCAGAGTGCAAATATATTTTCAGGGAAAATTATCCATTTTCTTTTCTTGATGTTTCACTGAAAACATGGGTAAACACTTCCCATGGAATCTACAATGATATGCCAGAACATAATTCACAAAACATGGGAGAACCATTCTGCAAAGAGCAGGGGAGATGGTGAAAGTATATTCACATGGAGAGAGAAGAATAGGGGCCACCTAGAGGCCTCATTGCTTCGACAAACTCGACTAGCAGTGATTAAGAGCAGCAAGAAGTACTGGTTGCATTTCTTTGGTCACTTCTATCTGTGAGAATCATTCCAGTAGGATTTGGTGGTGGTTGAGCTTGAACAAGCAGCCTCTTAGCTGAAACAAGAAAGACAATAGAATCAGCCAACAAATCTTTCACAACCAGAATAAAGCTAAAATTCAAGAGGGATAAAGGCAAGATTAGCAAATGCCAAGAATGGCAATCAATGAGAAATATTCAGAACCGCATAAAGATGGCTCCATTGTGACAAAGAATTTTGTGATAGAACAACTTTGAGGCAATTGCAAGCCAAGAACATTAAAGTCAAATTCAAACTGCTAAAATGTTTTTTTAAAAAAACTTTTAAAATTTTCATTTAAAGAAAAAAGGCAAATGGCAAGATAGGCTATGAGGTAGCAACCATATAAACAGTCTGAAACTCATAACAAGATGAGAAAGTAGGTAACAGGGGAATCAAAGTAATGGTATAGACTAAATAAAACTACTCTCCATAATCACTAAAACATGAACCTTTAAATAGAAAGCGCCCAGCCACTTCCCTCCCAACTATGCCAATGTGAAAAGTGCATGTATAGACAAATTACAAAAAAATTTCCTTCTACACTAGAAGACAGAAAAGACTTACCAATTTCATAGAATATGTCATTCACATTTATTGCTGTTTTAGCAGAAGTTTCCATGAAGAAAAGGCCATTCTCCTGAGCATAAGTTTGGGCCTCCTGAAATGATCAACACAACAATATTAGCATAAACCATAATGTTAATGAAAAAATATATATCTTGGGACTTCAGCTTAATTCAAAATATACTATAGCTATTGACAATTCCTACATTCACTAGTTGACTTGCATGGTCTCTAACTTTAGAAGGCACATATAGTGTTATGTTAACGCCAAAGTTATTAAAAGAAGATTTGTTCTGAAAGGTAATTGTAGCTTCAAGCCTAAGCGACAACAAAATCCATGAAAGAGCACCATATGGGCAAAAAAAAAATCAACAATCCACCAGCAATTGCAATTACGGCAACAAAGCAAAGTATTTATCCCAAATTTTTGGAGCCCGTTGTTCGAATCATTTTCTTCCATTCAGCTCTATTAAGGGCCTTGTCCTCTATAAGTTATATGTCTAACAAAAATTTTATCCTTCTCTAAAACTTCAATCCATGTTCTTGTATGCCTGCCCATGTCGTTGTGTAATATGAAATCAAGTGGCACTTTTTTAATTCTATGAACTCATGTTCCACACCCATCAATGGAGCATGTGTGCACACATGGATACCATAAAAATCAAAAGAGGGACTTGACAGCAAGGAAACTATTAGTAGAGCAATCAGGGTTTAAAATTTAAATTGATAACAAATGTAAAAAGTGGTGACTCATAACTCTATTTAGTTATAAATCATTTTCTAGACTACACCAAATGAACCTTTGAATATCCCAAATTGACAAAAACATATTACAAGAATTCTTACAATACATCAACATCAGGCAACTGTCCTCGCAGTATAAAAACAGGGCAGGTGTCAGATTATAGAGCAAACTGATGGAGAGTCATCCCAAAAACCCACCTAAGTGGTTATGAAGAAGGTGTGGGTCCTTTCAAGCCAAGTTAAGTAAAACAGTGAACTGTAGGGTGAAGCTGAGTGATCAATATTTGAAGGTTCAGTAAATGTTTCAATTCTAAACATTTTCTCCAAGATAACATACCAACAAGTTTAAGTGATCTTCCACACATATCTTTGCACTTTCAAATGCATGTGGAAGTTACTTGTTACCGATGGACTTGCAATCATTTGGTTCACAAAACAAATAGAATGACCGAGTAAAATGGCATGGATTAGATAGCTGGTCGGGAAGTTGATAAACAAAAACAGTATGCAGCAAGGTAGTCAAAGGCGCAAGGCGCACTCGAGGCGCAAAGGGTCTACATCGCCCGAGGCGCAACGCGCACTTAAGGTGCGCGCCCGAGTGAAGTGAGGCGCAAAATAAAAACTAATAAAAATATACATAAATAAATTAGTTATGTAAGACTAGGGCTGCAAACGAGCCGAGCCGAGCCGAGCCGAGCTTTTGTAAGCTTGAGCTTGGCTGGAGTAGAATTAGTCGAGCTCGAGCTCAAGCTTGAAAAGTTTTTTATTTTGAAGCTTGAGCTTGCTCGAGCTTGTTTATATTAAGCTTGAGCTTGGCTTGGTTTGAGCTCGAGCTTGGCTTGATTCGGAAGCTTGATTCAAGCTTGATAAACAAGCTCGATAAGCTTGAAATCAAGCTTGTCACTCAACTTTATTTTAAGCTCGTTAAGCTTGATTTCAAGCTTAACGATGTTGATTTCAAGCTAGTTAGGTTTGAATTCAAGTATCTAAAATATTAACAATTTTATAAAAATTTAATTAAAAAAAGTTCTTTAATATCACTTATTAAGGACATAAATATATAATACACACAAACATGTTGCTATACAAATATATATATAATTAGAATTCAATAAAGAACAAACAAGCTCCTAAACGAGCTTCTAAACGAGCCAGCTCGCAAGCTCATAAACGAGCTAGCTCGCGAGCTCAATCGAGCCGAGTACTTCTAAGCTTGAGCTTGGGTCATTTATTAAACAAGCTCAAAAATAAAGCTTGAGCTCGGCTTGTTTACTAAACGAACTGAGCTCAAACGAGCTTTTATCGAGCCGAGCTTCGAGCAGCTCACGAACGGCTTGGCTCATTTGCAACCCTACGTAAGACATAAAATCAAATAATATATTAAAACCAACAAAAACATGTTAACATAACCAAGTGAACTAGTACAGCAACAATAACACTCAACAAAACTAACAAAAATTTGTATTTTTTCTACCATGCTTTTAGTAAATTTTAGTTTTCCAAGTTCATATGTAGCCAACTTTGGCAACCGTGGAAAGGGCTACCTACCACTTGTATAAGGTAATGACTATCTCCATTTCTCTTTTTTCCTGTAAAAAACAAACAATACATAAGGCGAGCCTAGGCGTGTCTTTTCTTTGTTGCGCCTTGCTGAAAGGCGCGCCTTGGGTGCGCCCGGAGAAATGCGCCTCGCCTAGTGAAGTGCGAGGCGCAGATGTTGTGCCTTGCTCCGAGGCGCGCCTTTGACTACCATGGTATGCAGACATCAGAAATTGATGAATTGATTTTACGTAGACTCAGGTGATGAGCACCAAGAAGGGCATGGTTGGTGATGTTGAAGAGTGCTTATGTCTCCCTAAATAACCTATTGGTGCAAGTAAATTAATGTTATCTAGATTCGGCTAATGAGCGTCATATCACCTTATGCATTAATAGATGAACAGATGTGATCATGGCAATTGATCTACAATATTATACATACAACTATTGAAACATAAAGATGCTCACCTCAGTAGACACCTTTCTAGCCTCTAGCATATCAGCTTTGTTACCAGCAAGAGCCATGACTGTGTTTGAATTACCTAAAGCAGAACGAGAGACTGTCAGCACTCCTAGAGAGTATGGCTACATATAAGAATCTCAAAGAATAACCAATAACTTGACTTGAATAGATGTACTACCTTGGGCTTGAAGTTCTTGAACCCACTTCTTCGCTCGAGTGAATGAGGCCTGCAGATTGTAAAATAATAATAGAATCTTCAAGAATTCATGGTAAAAGGGTGCCTCTAAAAATGAAAAGAGTTGTCTTCATATATTTGATGAGTTTGCTTAGTAGATTAATTCATCAGCTCTTTACTAAACCAAAATATCGAAAAGCTTACAAAACTAAAAAAAACTAAAATAGAATCAACTGCACAAAATTCCACCACAGTAGCGAGTTCATACATGTATATAAAGCACCGGGAAGAAATGATGATGTTCGGGTTCTTTGTAAGAGAAAAACGGAATGACACACATATGAAGGACTGCTGAACTGGACTTAGGCAGCTCCCCTAGTTCCGGACTTAGCTATTTTGTTCTCTATATATATTCAAGGCTCAAAATAATAAATATAAGATGCACAAGTCTTCATTCTTTGTTGTAACTTCCATATAAGGTTCCATGATGAACTAGTGTTCCAAACGCAATGTAATATAAATCAGATAGATAGGTATAGTTTCTACGCTGAGATGGAATCACCATATGAATTAATACTGATGGCATTGAATAGTTCATTTCAACTGATGGCTTCCTGTCTATGCCCATTTGTGAGCCGGTGCCTCAGTAACCAATACCAAACAGCCTGACCATGGGAGAGAGAGAAATTGGTATGTAACGGCCAAACCCCCACCCAGTCCCAGCCCTTTAAAGAACAACGGACTCCATCCACAATACCCATGAAACTACACTGGCAGTATGTATACAATATCATTCTTGTCTTTCAGTTGTACACCAAAATATTGTACTAACATACTTAAATAAATTTATATGATAGTATTACTCACGAATATAACATCATTGCAGCCATTATAACTTAATTGTTAATTATCGTCAAGTAGATATTCAAAAAACATTTATGCCTAATTTCTATGTATAGGTCACAGATGTAAGAGGTTAAAGTGAAGTTAGATGCCAATATCCTTAGGGGCCTAGGCACAGAAGCGAGGTGCACACCTGAGCAAAGCAACAAGCAACTATATAATAATAATAAGAGTAGAGGGTCTCGACCTCGAAACCGCTTTGTGTTGCTGTGTTTCAGGTCGAACCCTAGATGGGGAGTGTCAACAATGATATCTGGTCCTTGTATATGGTCGCACTTGTTCACAGCAAAAGCAAGGTGTGTGCCTAGCTGAAGTGAGGCAAAACCTCCCTAGCTGTGAGCTTCTCATTTAGGAGAGTTTTTGATAACATATGTTGCATGAATACAGATACAAATACAGGACATGGACATTTTCAAATGGGTGCAATAAGTAGTCACCAACGTTGAATGAGAGACATGAATATGGATACAAATACGGATACCGTTTTCCCGTGCAACATAGTTTATAACTAGGGTGTAACTTGTAAAAAGCCTAGCATAGAGGTGATAAAACTTAGAAGACCAAAAAACAAGACGCAAGAATCAAGATACCCATAAAACATACATATTAAAAAAAACAAAACGCTCCCTTTTTGGAGAAACCAGTTATCTGAATTGAGTTGTTAATTCTCCAGAGATGGTACATGCTATTACTAAAGATGTTGAAAATTGTCACTACACATGCTAGACTTGATAGAGGGAACTGGAGAGTAGGCATTCAAAGAGTTCGCTGAGAACGTAATGTTTAATGGTTATTCAACAATTGTATCATATATAAGAGTATCATACCATCTCAAAGCTATGTATCATGTATCGAAAATTGTTGATAACATGTTAAATAATAAATATCTAAAATAATTTACAAACATTAAATCAAGTCCAACTAAATAATAAGCTGATAATTTAACAAATCGCATATTAACAGCTGGTATAACCAGTCTACTGCCTTAAACCTGTTTCGGTGGCAAATGGATTATCAGAGTACAGATCGCTAAACACATTGCTTCTAATGGATGCAAAGAACTCGTGTTTCATATTGCTACTGTTTCATGGAAAAGTTTCACGGAACTCATACTAAGGAAGCAATATGATTAACCCTTCTCGGTAAAGTAAAGCAACAAGGTAGATGTAGAAAATTCTATCTCCACTAACCGGATTCGTTATATCATACACAATAACAGCTGCCGCAGCTCCCCTGTAGTACATAGGAGCCAAACTATGATACCTCTCCTGACCCGCCGTATCCCAAATCTCAAACTTCACCGTCTCGTCGTTAACTGCCAACGTCTGTGCGAAGAATGCCGCGCCTATTGTTGATTCCTACAGCACCAAACAACAACAACAACAACAACAACAACAACAGCAACATTGATCAAATACACCAAAAGAAAGCACTAGTCTTCCACCCACAAACCTTGATCTCAGCAATAAAACCAACCTGGAACTCAACAAATTGGCCTTTAACAAATCGCAAAACTATACTAGATTTTCCGGTTCCGACATCTCCTAGAAGAACCTGATTTGCCAGAGGAACCACCATCAGAACTCAAGATCGTACAAAAAGAAACCATTTTTATAAATTAGTTAGCAACAAAACTAAAGCCCGCGTCTTTTAAGCAACAAATTCCACACCAACCAAAGAATTATGGAATAACAACCTTTCGAACCTTTGGAAGTGAAATGAAGACCAGAAAAAAAATTCCATATTTTTACAAATTCCTCAAGAATTATAAAATTATGAAACCATGACACGCTGTAGGCAAGAAACGGTTCATGAACAATTACAAATATTATAATCAAATGAAAATAAAAATTAGAACCCCCAGAATCTTTTCGCGAGAAAAATTGCACATAATTCTATCCAAGAATTATAAACCATGGCAATAATCTAGACTGTAGACAATAATTACGATTAATTTCAATAAAAATTACAATTATTTGATTCATGCTGAAACCCTATATTGGAAATTTCCACAAAAATGACCAAAATAATTGCAGAAAAAATACCAATTTGGCGTTCTTGATCTTGCTTCCGGAAGTCGCCATTGTTTCCAGAAGGAGAGGGAAAATTATCTATACAAAAAAAATGGAGAAGAAAAACAATGTTTTTTATTTTGATGATCGATGGAGGAAGAAATGTTTGCTTGCTTTATTTTATGTTCCGGTTTCGTTGCTACTTCCTATGGGATGACGCGCTCGGCGACGTAGCATGATCTGGACCGTTCGATTTTTTGAGATGGTGGTGGATTCGGTTTAGATATGTAGGTCCGCGGGAGCATTGGAACGTTTAGCGCGTGCGTCAGAGGTTAGGTCAGATTTGGCCGGTCGAGCACGGTAGTGACTCGGTCGCTTCTAGACGACTCGGTTCCTGTGTGAACCTCATGGAACCATTTAATAGTACACAAATATGATTTCAATTATGTATGGTGGACTCCGATTTAATTTTGCTATTAACATAATTTAATGGAGCCATATTTTTATGCATTACACAACTTGTAATAAAATTACTATATTTTTATTATACTTAATTAAGTACAAATAATATATGTTTGGAGTCTAATTCCTCCACAACTGGTGAGTCTAAACATTATACAATGTTAAGTAGGTGCATATAGTAGTGACAAAAGCTTTTGTGTAGTATAACTTATTGCAAGCGACCTGTTATCATTATTCTCCAATATTACGAATGGTGCATTTGATGTGTGAATGCTAAGATGGTGTTTGAGTTTATAATTACTAGCATATGTGCACATGTCCTGCAAGTATTTTAACTTTTTTTAATTAACTTAGGAAGACTCTTTAGGAAGTCCAAAGGATAGTATTCGTAATTACTAAGTTATCCTTATTAAAATTAATGAACCATTTTTAATTAGTATAGACATGTAAGGATATTTTCGGAATTCAAAAGTTTCACCATCAAGTTTTCCTATTATATAGTAGACTAGTCCACATGTACGTGCTTTACACGTATTTCATTAAGAATATCATAAGATCAGCTGCCATCTTTCCGTCTTTTCCAGATAATTATTCATAGGTGTGTGTTTTTTTTTACAATGTCAAAATTTTAAAGTACGAATTTTATGTTTATAATTTTCTATTGAAAATAATAACCTTTGAAAAATGGTAAGGACAATAAAATTTATTATCATTGGAACATGCATGAAAAGTTGTATAGAAAAAAGAGACTTCATAACATGCAACTTTATTGCTTTAACTATTAAGCATAAATAACATGCAAGTTGACATGATAATATTATTTTTATAAAATACTTAAGGGTATTTTAGGAATTCAAAAGTTTCACCATCAAGTTTCCTGCACGTATTTTAACTTTTTTTAATTAACTTAGGAAGACTCTTTAGGAAGTCCAAAGGGTAGTATTCGTAATTACTAAGTTGTCCTTATTAAAATTAACGAACCATTTTTAATTAGTATAGACATGTAATGTAAAAATATTTTCGGAATTCAAAAGTTTCACCATCAAGTTTTCATATTATATAGTAGAATAGATTATATAGTAGAATAGATAGACTAGCTTTTTTATAAATTAAGCTATAATTGACTTTATCTTCTTCTTTTTTGTGTGTGTGTGTGTGGATGTGGGTGGTGGGGGTGGGGGTGGGGGGGGGGGGGTAGAGTGGGAGGAGGGGGGAATAGTTACACTGATCATCCCTATTTTTGGGTTTATAATATGGATATCCCTACTTTTAAACTAATTACGCTGATCATCCCTATGTTTTGTATTTAATATACGGGGTATAAGATAAAAATAAAATATTATAACACTAATTACTCATATTTTTTTTTCTTCAGGGAGGATGATCAGTATAATTAGTTTAAAAGTAAGGGTACTCAGTATTATAAATCCAAAAATCAGGAATAGTTAGTTTAAATAATTCAAGAAAGAAAGAGAAAAAGCCATATTCACCAAGCCAATATTTTAAACATAAAAGTAGGGACGGTTGAACCATCGCACATTCATCATCTACTATATTTGTTTTTCTCCTTTTATATTCTCAAGCAATATTCACCAACCCAATACCCTCATTCTTGGAAACACCGGCTATTTGTCAAGTCCATGATAACATCAAAAGAGAGGAGGATTTAAGAGAATTAATTTTTTTCCCCTCTTTCCCTGATCAACAAATTAATATTAATTTTTATACTGAAGATATATATACCTTTTTATATATATTTATTATTTTTAATAATATTTTGGACAATATAAACCATTTATGCAACAACAACAAACACATTGGGACATGTTTAGTGTAATTTACACATAGGAGGTAATTTGTACTTTAAATGCAAATCCATGCAATATTAATTGGACCATGTATATCATTTTCAATGTTTACTTTGAAAATGTTTACTTTGAGGTAAATTATGAAGTGGTGTAATTTACTTTGAAAACACAATATATCATTTTCAATGTTTACTTTGAGGTAAATTATGAAGTGGTGTAACAAATATTACATTAATTACCCAACTACCATCACTTCTTTTTTTTTTTTTGACTAAAATGTTCATAACACCACTTCATCGTCATTTAGTTCACCATTTACATTATATTTTTTTTATTCTTTCCTTTCAAGTAACAACCAAACAAGATATTTATACACACCTACAAAAGTTACACCCAAACATCCTAACTGCCACACTCCAAATAATGTAATGTCATTTATATGTAACCAAAATTGTGTTTACAACACCACTTACATAAACAAATGTTAGTTGCAACAAATGTTGCATGCATTGTTGGATTTATTGGGTTTGATCATTAGTGACCCAGTCTTGTCATTCCATTTTAAGGCAGACCCCAAGCATGTGTATTTCAATATTTGACCATTCATTTATTGACTTGTACACATGAGATGTGTTACCTTAAGTGTTAGGCATGGTGAGAGATTTTAATAGTGAGCAAAGTTCAATTTCCGCTGCAATTATTTATTTTGTCATATTTCTCAAAGAAATCCCTTTGAAAAGGTCTAGCTCGAACTTGGGTGTGGACAAATGGCGCAAAGTGGTGCATTTTTCACTTCGTATATATGCATTAGGTGAAAAGTTTGTGCGGTCTTGGGCATTGAGTGCGGAGTTGAGCAGTGGTGCAGCAAAGTTGTGGCACGATTTTATGGGGCTGCACATGCAATGTTGTTGTCACGACCCGCACCCGCTATAAGGGCACGTGCACGTGACAACGCCCAGCCCTCACCGTAAAAACGGCGTGGAACGCTGTAGGTTTTCTACTCTAAACAGTTTATATATATATATCAAAACCTGTCGAGAATATGGTCAACTCCAAACGAAGGACAAGCAATGAATATATATGAGTACTCAATCACAACTCTAAGATAACAAAGTAAAGACTGAAAGATAAAGACAACAAGACGATAATAAAATAATAACCTGTCAAGTCCAACACAAGAATATATACAAGTCCAAGTCTCTAATACAATCCATAGTAATAACAGTCTCAAAAGTAGCTGGAGACAAAGTCCAGTACAAAAGACCTACTCTAACTAAGCAATAGGTAAGGTCTCGCCAGGCGGAGCTAAGCCCTGCTGGACCAAAGTCTCCAGGTCTAGGCCCACTACGTAGTAGGTGCAGTAGTCTCCTTCATCTGCATCTGTAATATTTTCAACATATCCTGTCAGGATGGAACGAGTACAATCTACTAACAACAGTTGATCACAAGATATGACAAAAGCTATAAGACAGTAAATAGAGAGTATATATAAGAAAATTATGGAATGTACATGTGAGTATCATGGCAAGGTAAGCTGTAAAACTAGAGCTAGAACAAGGCAAGTAAACTGATCATGGCATGTACAAGAATCAAGAATCATATATCTAGGTGTGTGAGTACTAGATACAACATGTGGCCGGATTGGGTCTGCACAAGGTTATGATCTAGCCAATCATACGTGTGGTGTAGGATTGGCATTCACAAGGTTCACAATATATACAAGGCAGGTATGACCACACATCTACACTAGTACTCTCCGTCCCCGACTGGTAGAGTGGATCCAAGCAAGACACGTTACGACACGGGGTTCTACGAGAAGGGAGCAAGTCTCCTCGAGAATCGGTGTCCATATACTGCACAAGAACTACAAGGGGGGTTGCACAAGATATACCAAGATAACGAGGAATAACATCTCATGTCGGGATCCATGAATACCAATCCGTGTGACCAATGTATCGAGAACAAGCATATCTACACTAATTACATGAATTATAACAATCATCGTAAATTGGAAAAGTGTCAGAGAATGTACTCGCCTGAAATATGATATGGTACGTCAACCGGAGCAAATACAGCGTCTCAAGGACCTATAGAGAACAAGACGTATCAATACTATGTTTAGGAAGTAAAATCAAATCAATTTAAATCCTATTTAAGTCATTATAGGTCAAGCCACATCAAACTAGACTGTACGAGGTCAACCTAAGTCATATTATATAGCACCCAATTTTTCAAATGAGGGTAATTTTGAAATTTCGTGTTTATAATTATTTTAATAATGATATTTAATTCATGATATGATTTTTGGTGATTTTAAATTATTTTAAAATTATTTAAATCAATGACTTGTGGTTTTGACGTTTTGCTAGTGAAACCCTAGAGACTGTTTGACCTAGAGCCTAACCATGTGATTATGATATTTTAATATCATTTTTGGCCTAAGAATATTTTTGCATTTGATCTCTTTGAATTATTTTGATATTATTTTATTATTTATGATATTGTTTTGGGGTTATTTGAGTCGGGTTCGAATTTCAACTCAATCCGACTTGAAACGGAGACCCGAGGGTAGTTTGACTCTAGTGGGACCCACACACTAGTTAGGCATGGCCCACATGATATTAATTTTAGTCCACATGATAGAAATATTTTAGTTAGAGGTTAGACTAATTATTATGGATAAGGTTAGTGTGATTAGAGACTTTAGAATGACTAATTTAGCCCCAACCAATTAGCCCTTTCCTAATACTCATAGAATAGGTTAGTAGGGGCTTTTGGACTTTTCCTAATAGGACAAAACCACCTTTATGGCCAGCCACAATAAGGATAGGGTTGAGCCTCCCATTTGTCATTATCCATCTATTTTTCTCTCTCTTGTTCTTCCCCAAATTCCTAGAGAGCAATCCCTAGCAATTTCTCCACCAAATCCTTCCATTTCACCACCAAATCTTTTTCCTTCCTTCTCCATTCTAGCCAAGGAGGAAGCTACCCAAGTTTGGGAGGATTCGGAGCTCGTTCGTGTCCTTTTGGAATCTCTACGTGTCGGTGTCGCTCCGGGAAGGTTTTTCTTCGATTCGATCTACCGGGAGGTATAAATCCCTTCTCCTTTTTATTTCCTCATGCATATAGGTCTATTTTGAACCCATAGGAATGACCCCCATGGTTGTATCTCCATTTGTGTCCATTTTGTGTCCATTTGGAGGTCATAGGAGTGTCCTTTGTGTTGTGGATGTGTTCATGTTACATATATAGATTTATATATATATATATATATATATATATATATATATATATATATATATATATATATATTGTAATGAGAGTGTATCTATATTTATATATGTAATAAATGGTTCATGATGATTATATAATCAAGTTTGTGAGTGTGGTTCCTCATATTATTATTGCTATTATTGTTGTGGATAATTAGGATATATATTGTGTATTCTTTTGGCTCAAACTATCTAAATCCGTCATGATTTTTATTCACGTTTTTAATTTCAGCCCTAACTTAGAATCATATCTTCTAGCTCAAAGCTCGGTTTAATCTTCCGTTTTTTTAAAAGAAGCGTATTGAAGTTAGATTTCCAAAAACATATATTAATAGGCCTAATTCTTTCTGTAACTTTCTGGAGAATTATTTGAGTGTCAGTTGTACGAAAGACAAACGCTTTCTCGGTGTTTTCGCGATTCCGGGAGTTTCCGAAAATGAAAATGCGATCCGTTTGAAGTTTCGGAAAGCTAACACATAGATCTATAACATACTTTAATCCTAAATTTTAATTCATACTGAGATGGTACAGTATTGATTATTAGTAGGAGTTACTATTCGGCATATACATTTTGTGCACCCTTGTGTGTAATATAATATTATATTTGATTTTAACCCATGTTAATGTATATACATTATGTAATTAAATAGAGAATGCAAGTATGAGTAAATGTTTAAATAATGATGTATGAGGTGTAAGTATCCTATCTAATGTAAGCATGTATAAGTATGGCTTGTAATGAATATGTAGGTTCCATAGTATGTAATGTATGGTGCATATAGTGGTGCAAGAGAATAAATGAATGATGAATGAATGCAAGCATGAATGTAATATAATAATAGATGTAATGTATACAATATACAAGTTAATGAGATGTAATGTTCTATGTTAACACAAATCCTATATTACCTCATGTACCCCTTACACTATGTTGACACTATCACACTTGACACATTGTTCACTTACACTTTGACACTCTTTGATATGTATACACTATGTATGCCCATTTAACCCTCACTTGCCCGTTTGCCATGTTCACATACACATACATAGCCTCTTAAATAAGTATTTATGAATATAGTTAACTTAGCTATGTATGTATATTATATATATGTTAGAATATTATGTTGTAATATATAAGTTTATATAACCATTTGAAATGCCATGATTATAGATCTAATGTTGAATACCAATATATGCATGTGTATATATGTGTAGACATATATAGCTTAAAGTAATAGATTACCTAGTGTATATCCAATGTGAATTCTTGCCTATTTGAGTATTGAATAATTGTATGCTATATAGAGTTGGGTGTATGTTGGCTTGTATAGCCTTGTATTGATGTGTGCTTGCTAGGATAGTCTTGGTTAGGCCTAGTAAGACTTGCTGGATTAGGACATGACCTAGTTTGACCTAGTTTGACTAGTGCAGTTGACCAGAGTTGACCAAGGGTTGACTTTGGCCTAGATTCATGTAGGATGCATTGTAGTGCTTTATATTACCCTTCTGGACATGCTGTGACTTGTGCTGTTCTAATTAGGAGCCAGACACCTCTCCTCGGACGGTATCTTTACCTTGGACATTCAGATATCAGGCGAGTACATTCTCTGATCATTTCATATCCTATTTAGAATTATTTTCCTGCTTTAAATTACTTTACTTGATACTGTCACGTTGGTCACACGGATTGGTACTATATGGATCTTTTCATGAGATGTTATCCCCCTCGGGAGCATCGGATACTGCATGTTTTATGCGTTTCACGAATCATCACGTATCTTTATGCTTCCTCTGATTCACGAATCGCTTGTGACACATGTACTCACATGTTCACAGAGCCATCATGAATCACCTTCACGTATCACTCATTTTATGAGCCATGTGAAGTTTCACGAATCTTAACATAACTTGAACAGATCCTTGTGTATTGATTGGGGATGGGGGAGTAGAAATAGACATGTGAATATTATCCAAGTAGCTGTAGTCATGAATCACTCTCTTAGCTGTAGTCATGAATCTCCTATGCCATTCACATGTTTATATTTTACTCTGACTCACTAGTCACTATTAGCTCTCTACTTATAGTAGATATTTCTATTACAGTTCTCTCTCTCTATTTACATACTGTATTTCTTCAGTTCATGTATCTTACTTTACTGCATGATTATATTTTCTAACCTGCTATGATCTATTGAGATGTACTGTGCTCACTCCAGTCCTGACTGGACCTGTTGATAAATTTTACAGATAGCCTGGAGGTTGCCTGCTAGCCTAGAGGAGACAGTAGAGGTTGTATAGATAGCTAGGGTTTGCTTATAGTTTATTTTCAGTCGTCTTGAGTTGTATTTATGGATTACTGTATTTGAGTTTTGAGATGTATTCTGAGTTTGTTTCTTAGACACTTAGACTTCTATCTGCTGTATCTCTTTTAGATTTCATGTTTTATCTATCCTTATCATGCTCTACCTTAGATGTGATTGAGTCTGTATCTGCTATGTCACCCCCATTCGGGGAGTATAAACTGCTTAGCATTATATTGTTAAATGTTGTAACCTAGGACAGCGTTCTACCGCCGACACTGCGGCGTAGGCTGGGCGTAGTTACGTTCTCGTACCCTAACAGTGGGTGCGGGTCGTGACACGTTTTTAGTGGTGGCCCATGTAGGTCGAGATTCGCATTAGTACAATTTCATAGTAGCGCAATGACTTAGTTGTACTACTACGAGCCTGCTATAGGATATATAAATTAAGATGTTAGGATGAGAGGATACTCAATCACTGTTAGGATTCCTTGAGAGATTCCTGGGATGACCCTTGATAATCTCATTTTGAATTCCGATTTAAACTCATTTTCCTTATTTTGATTCACCTTTTTCCTTGATTTGAATTTGATTTTGTGGATTCATTGTAGAACTTTGAATCCTGGTATTAGTTGATGATTTTGATAAAATTTTGTAGTTGTTGATTTAATTTTATATTTAGATTAATATTTTCAAATCCAAGGTACTCAATCACACTTAGGATTCTTTGAAAGATTTCTGGGACGACCCCTGAGAAACTCATTTTGAACTTCAATTGGAATTCCTTTTCCTCTTGTTTGGATTCACCCTCATTCCTTGCTATTGAATTTAAGCTTGATGGGTTCCTCTCGCTTGAACCGATGAGAAGGAACATATCTTTATTATTCTTTCTCGCCATTATTCCCTTGTATTCTTATTTACCTCTTGTAGTGCCCCGTCCCTACATCGTGCCCCGTACTCTGTCCACGGGGTGCACGAGAAAGGAACACTGTCGCTATTGATTCGGCCGGGACCGATAGGTCGGGATCGACCGAGTCGATCGAACGGGAACGGTTGAATTAAGACCCATTCCTCGTTATGGAATGTCTTCTTCGGAACCAAGTCCCATATTCAGCGGGTTGCGCCTCGAGGATTGACTCTGCGGCTGAGTCGGGAGAGACCTCCCGTTGCTCTGCTTTTCACGCCGCTTGCGTTGGTTTTGGCTTTGTTTCTGAATGCGTTTTCGTGAATATTTTCGATGGTTTTCATGACTCGCATTTCTTATCGAACTCCTTGAATAATGCAGTGTTCTAATCGGTTGCTTGTGCGATTTCAGGTAATCGCGTAGGCGACGTCTAGCGCGTCCAACAAGTTCGCTCGCCAAGGTAAACTCAAGGTGAGTGGCTGACCCTTCTCTTCTCGACCCCCTTCTTAGGCAAAATCGATAGTGTTGTTGCGAGAGAAAAGATAAATGCAAGGGCACGGACACGAATGAATGAACAAGTTTCAAAGAAAAGGTAGGTTATGTCTTAATAACAAAAATCATGTCTTTGCACGGTCATGGACAACTTGTCGACAAGGTGAACGTTTCCCCGTACGGCAAGCCCGAGGCCACGGGACCGTTGCGGGCATTGGGAAACAAAAGAATTAGGCGAGGACTTGCAGCGGGGCTAGCTACCCACGCTGAAAGGACCCCGTCTAACAAAAGCAAGGAGGAGTCCACAATGGCTCTGGGAGTCAGTGACCAACACACGAAATAATGCACTTGGTATGAAAAATGATAACAATTGAAAGGGAAGAACATGGTAAGTTTCATAAGGCGCGACGCGGTCCGCCGGGGTAAGTTTCAACGTAAAAGTTCACTATGCTTGTCATTACTTGTTTGTAATCCATTAGGATGGTTAGAAACATTCATACTCTAATGTCATATAAACTCTTCAACCAAATGAGAGCTTGGAATTTAAATAGCCATGCACCAGTACAAAGTATAATGTACTGATCCTCGCTCTCCACGCAGGTACCCCGAACTACGAAGGGTGTGCCAACTAAAGCTCAAGGCGGCGTGCATTCTTTTGAAGCCTCGTCCGTGTGAAGGCTTGTTTTTCTGGATTTCCTTTTGAAGAAGACCCGCACATCAGTCCAAAGAAAAATGACGACTCGACTTCCCGCCATAGCAGGTGGAAATATGTATTGGTTTTTGCTTGTATAAAAGGGTGTAATGTATGGAACGACTATCTCATCGGCGTTCATTTTTGTAAGTCGAAGTCACGTTGTAGCCGCGCGGCAATGATTGTAAAAAGAAGTCTATGTAAAGTTCATATTATCAATGAAAAGTCTATTTCCATTTCAAAATGTGTTATTCAATTTCTCTGCGTACTCTAAATTGATGTTGTGTTTCGGATAACCTTATAGCTATGCCTTGTGCGAACGCAACTTAGGTTCGCACGGCATCACGCCCGGGGGACGACTATCGATTCGACAGAATCGGGGCGTGACACCTCTTATCTTAAACTTTGTCTCATTACATTAATTATCCATATCTTGTCGTCCCTACCAGATGTACTTCGAAACCCTTGAATCTTCGTATCTTTTGCATGGGGAAGGCTAAGGAAGTGACGTAAATTATGTAGCTCAGAGAAGACGTAACTGGTTATCAAATGACTAATTCGATCTTCATTATTTTTGTGCATTAATTACCACCTCTTGAACTCCCACTTTCTAATTGAGATCATTGACGTTCCTTATCGTGACTTTGATATTCGGAATATAATACTAGCTGTTACCCTCCAACAAATTTTATATGCAAGACCTAGACGAGCTCACCTTCGTGTAGGTATATCATGTCCCACTAAAACCCGTCTTCTTGTACTCTATTTTCTTGATATGATTTTCTGGTCAACTGGCTAAACTATAACCTCTACCATTATACTAAATTTCTTCTTATTTCAATTAGAAATCCAGCCTTGACTCAATTCTTTCGACCCGACATGTGATGGTGTTCTGCTTGTTTCCTTAGATGCTTAACCTTGTACCTTATCTGATTATTTGACCCGTTGGTTAAGAAACTTAGACTATGTAATTCCTTTCATCATTACCACCCTTATATCTTGTGCTGCTAAATTAGACTTAGTTTTGCAAGCTTATCTATTTTCGAGCTTGGTCATGACATATTTTATTGGGTGGCCACCCACTAACATATTGTCTAATCAGAACCGGTACATGATGGTCTGATCAACCTATTGCATTTTGGTTCGCTTTTTCATGTATCAATCTACGAGAATGGAGACATAGTTAAACTTGACCCTAGAGTCTCATTCGCGACAGCCTTGACAATTCTTCTTGAAATCTTTTCATCGCCTATGAACCTTGTATTCGTACTCGGTCGAATTAAATTTAATCATGACCTGAATCTCCATCATTGGATGCTCGTGCTCATACTTTAATTTCATTGATTTTCCTTCTTGCCCAAATCTCGTTTATCCCAAAATTGATCAACTTAGATCGTGTCAAGACAAAAATCTATTTGTGATTTGTTGTGCCTAAATTTTCAATTTTTTCCATTTTATGGAATAGTAACCTTTTAATAATTTCTTAGTTGCTTGTTAATGACCAATTTTTATATAGGATGGTAGACAACCCTACAACCTTGATGATTGTTGTTCCCTTACCTTTCCAATTAGGACACCCTAGATTATTTGTGTGTTGATGCCATAGTATTGTTTTGACCTAGAATGATTAGTGTACCTAGGTGAGACTCCCAACTGCTACGGTATGCCCTGACCTTGTATACTATTCCTTCAAATTACATGATTTAGATATAAAAAAAAAATTACCTTGATTGTTGGAAAATAGGGACGTCACCCCATTAGTATCAGTTGTAGATATATATAGGTTAGTCCTTGATGTGGGGATGTGTATCTATAAACATGTAGCTTATGAGATTTATGAGAGATTATAGTATCAGCCTTGATGGGATATACTAGTCTTTTGGTGAGTATAAATGTGTTATGAGAGATAGAGGCCTATATGTCTTAGTAATGCATCGTTCCTTTGGTAATAGAATGTATTAATAGATGGTTAATAGGAAGATAATAGTTTGAGCATACCTATAGCCTATGATCAGTTCCTTTTCATCCTTAGTTAAGACCACTTTAAAATAGGTCCAGTTCCTTGAATATAGTTTCCAGTCCATATTCTATTGAAGTTCCATTACCGCCGTACAGCAGAGCAGTATTGGAGGTATTCCTAGATTGACACTTTTTAGATGTCCGTTTATTATTCCAGTGTTAGGAAGTGTTATCTTAGATATTGGGTAGGTTAGAGGCTGTAAAAGGAGTACTATCGATCTTAAATTTCGAGGACGAAATTTTTCTAAGGTGGGTAGAGTTGTAGCACCCAATTTTCCAAATGAGGGTAATTTTGAAATTTCGTGTTTATAATTATTTTAATAATAATATTTAATTCATGATATGATTTTTGGTGATTTTAAATTATTTTAAAATTATTTAAATCAATGACTTGTGGTTTTAACGTTTTGCTAGTGAAACCCTATAGACTGTTTGACCTAGAGCCTAACCATGTGATTATGATATTTTAATATCATTTTTGGCCTAAGAATATTTTTGCATTTGACCTCTTTGAATTATTTTGATATTATTTTATTATTTACGATATTGTTTTGGGATTATTTGAGTCGGGTTCGAATTTCAACTCAATTCGACTTGAAACGGGGACCCGGGGGTAGTTTGACTCTAGTGGGACCCACACACTAGTTAGGCATGGCCCACATGATATTAATTTTAGTCCACATGATAGAAATATTTTAGTTAGAGGTTAGACTAATTATTATGGATAAGGTTAGTGTGATTAGAGACTTTAGAATGACTAATTTAGCCCCAACCAATTAGCCCTTTCCTAATACTCATAGAATAGGTTAGTAGGGGCTTTTAGACTTTTCCTAATAGGACAAAACCACCTTTATGGCCAGCCACAATAAGGATAGGGTTGAGCCTCCCATTTGTCATTATCCATCTATTTTTCTCTCTCTTGTTCTTCCCCAAATTCCTAGAGAGCAATCCCTAGCAATTTCTCCACCAAATCCTTCCATTTCACCACCAAATCTTCTTCCTTCCTTCTCCATTCTAGCCAAGGAGGAAGCTAACCAAGTTTGGGAGGATTCGGAGCTCGTTCGTGTCCTTTTAGAATCTCTACGTGTCGGTGTCGCTCCGGGAAGGTTTTTCTTCGATTCGATCTACCGGGAGGTATAAATCCCTTCTCCTTTTTATTTCCTCATGCATATAGGTCTATTTTGAACCCATAGGAATGACCCCCATGGTTGTATCTCCATTTGTGTCCATTTTGTGTCCATTTTGTGTTCATTTGGAGGTCATAGGAGTGTCCTTTGTGTTGTGGATGTGTTCATGTTACATATATAGATTTATATATATATATTGTAATGAGAGTGTATCTATATTTATATATGTAATAAATGGTTCATGATGATTATATAATCAAGTTTGTGAGTGTGGTTCCTCATATTATTATTGCTATTATTGTTGTGGATAATTAGGATATATATTGTGTATTCTTTTGGCTTAAACTATCTAAATCCGTCATGATTTTTATCCACGTTTTTAATTTCAGCCCTAACTTAGAAATGTCATATCTTCTAGCTCAAAGCTCGGTTTAATCTTCCGTTTTTTTTAAAAGAAGCGTATTGAAGTTAGATTTCCAAAAACATATATTAATAGGCCTAATTCTTTCTGTAACTTTCTAGAGAATTATTTGAGTGTCAGCTGTACGAAAGACAAACGCGTTCTCGGTGTTTTCGCGATTCCGGGAGTTTCCGAAAACGAAAATGCGATCCGTTTGAAGTTTCGGAAAGCTAACACATAGATCTATAACATACTTTAATCCTAAATTTTAATTCATACTGAGATGGTACAGTATTGATTATTAGTAGGAGTTACTATTCGGCATATGCATTTTGTGCACCCTTGTGTGTAATATAATATTCTATTTGATTTTAACCCATGTTAATGTATATACATTATGTAATTAAATAGAGAATGCAAGCATGATTAAATGTTTAAATAATGATGTATGAGGTGTAAGTATCCTATCTAATGTAAGCATGTATAAGTATGGCTTGTAATGAATATGTAGGTTCCATAGTATGTAATGTATGGTGCATATAGTGGTGCAAGAGAATAAATGAATGATGAATGAATGCAAGCATGAATGTAATGTAATAATAGATGTAATGTATACAATATACAAGTTAATGAGATGTAATGTTCTATGTTAACACAAATCCTATATTACCTCATGTACCCCTTACACTATGTTGACACTATCACACTTGACACATTGTTCACTTATACTTTGACACTCTTTGATATATATACACTATGTATGCCCATTTAACCCTCACTTGCCCCTTTGCCATATTCACATACACACACATAGCCTCTTAAATAAGTATTTATGAATATAGTTAACTTAGCTATGTATGTATATTATATATATGTTAGCATATTGTGTTATAATATATAAGTTTATATAACCATTTGAAATGCCATGATTATAGACCTAATGTTGAATACCAATATATGCATGTGTATATATGTGTAGACATATATAGCTTAAAGTAATAGATTACCTAGTGTATATCCAATGTGAATTCTTGCCTATTTGAGTATTGAATAATTGTATGCTATATAGAGTTGGATGTATGTTGGCTTGTATAGCCTTGTATTGATGTGTGCTTGCTAGGATAGTCTTGGTTAGGCCTAGTAAGACTTGCTGGATTAGGACATGACCTAGTTTGACCTAGTTTGACTAGTGCAGTTGACCAGAGTTGACCAAGGGTTGACTTTGGCCTAGTTTGACCTAGATTCATGTAGGATGCATTGTAGTGCTTTATATTACCCTTCTGGACATGCTGTGACTTGTGCTGTTCTAATTAGGAGCCAGACACCTCTCCTCGGACGGTATCTTTACTTTGGACATTCAGATATCAGGCGAGTACATTCTCTGATTATTTCATATCCTGTTTAGAATTATTTTCCTGCTTTAAATTACTTTACTTGATACTGTCACGTTGTGTAATGTCCCAAATTTGTGATACGTATTTAGTGTACGTATACGTATTTTGGACCCATATTTTATTTATTCATGGTTAGTTATCTTGGTTTATTTTGCATTGGCATGGTTTTATTGGCATTGATAGTTTAATTGGTTTTAATGGTTCATTGGTTTATTTGGGCTTGGTTTATTCTTGGTTTGGGTTGGCTTGGTTCGGTTTGGGATTGCTCTTGGTTCATGATGAACCCAAGGTGAACCCCCTACCTACCACCACCATTTGTATTTATTAGCCCTCTTTATTCTCTCTTCATTATTCATCTTCTTCTTCCATTTACTCCCTTCACCTACCAAAGAGAGAAGAGAGAGGTCTAGGCAAGTGCAACTTGCTTTCACAAGAGAACTCCTTTTGATGGTTTCATTAGCTTCTCCTCATGATTCTAAACCACATTAGAACTTGTCATTTTCTATTTTAAAGCTTTAATTTTCATAGATCTAGAAATTGCTTATTTTCGGATTTTGGTGGTTTTGGTCTATCAAACTTCTTTGTTTTCAAGTTTTGAGAGTTCCATGCGGTAGAGAATTTTATTCTACCCAATTTTGACCTTTAAAAAGTCGGATTTAGACTTATTTTGACCAAGTTATGGACTTTTAAAGCTTTGGGTTCAACCATGGAGTTCTTGCTGTTTTGGAGAAGACAGTGAACAGTGAGCTAGCTTTTTAGCTTACGCCGCTAGCTTCGTACGCTGCTCTTTAGCGAGCGTACGCTAGCTTTAGTACGCTGCTATTTAGTGAGCGTACGCTCACCTTAATACGCTGCCCGTTGGCAGTGTGTCTTGAGCGTACGCTAGCTTGAGCGTACGCTGACCTGTAGCTTGAGCGTGCCCTTGTGTACGCTGACCCTTGCGTACGCTTCCCATTGGAAGTGTATGGATCCTTTGGTACGCAGACCTGGGCGTACGCTAGCTTGAGCGTAGCCTGGCTTGAGAGTAGCCTGATTACCCTTGATCTTCTATGGCCCTGTATATTGATATTTTATTAGATATTTAACGTCCATTTTATATTCTTACGCCTTTTGTCCTGAACTTGATATCATGAATTTACTTAATATGTTTGGAATTGATAATTGAGCATGACGTGATAGTGACCCGTAGTGGTGCACTCCTGACATAATAACCTGACATGACATGATAGTGGCCCGCCGTGGCGCACTCCTGACAAAGTACACTTGGCATGATAACCTGACCTGATATATCTTGAATAGCCGTTGCGATGGCTACCTGACATGACATGATCTGTTTAATTAATCCTGACACCGTGGGCGATTGTGCTTGTACAAATAATCCAGTCCTGTCTTGCATCATGTCTAGGAGGGGACTCCTGAGTACCACGGTCAGGAGTACCTACTGAAATGGACTAAGGTTAATAATTAGTATAATTCACTAGTCATGAAGAGATGTTCCCCAGTTACAGGCGATCCCGTTATCCCGGCCACAAATGTTTGGACTTGTAGCCTGCCGACGAGTAGGGCACATTTCCAGCCCACTGTTATGTGGGACACTCTTGATTGTCACTTTAAATGATTGAACTCTATTGTCACTCTAATGCATTATACTCTCTATATTGTCACTATAATGATTGCCTAGATAACCTGGATAGCTGCAGGGCCTGTGACTACTTGGAGCATCTCATTACATCTTGCTAGTAACTAGAATTGTGATAACCCTAGTTAGTTAATGTAGAAAGCCGTAGGCAATGATTGGCCGTGATTGATTGGATGGAGTCTAGTCCAGTATGGTATTGTCTAGAATTGATTGATTGCAAGATTATACCAGAATGATTGAATGATTGTCACTCCAGATTGTCACTATAATTATTGTCACTCCAGATTGTCACTATAATTATTATACTCTCTAGATTGTCACTATAATGATTGTCACTCCAGATTGTCACTATAATGATTGTCACTCCAGATTGTTACCTGACCTGACTTCTTATATCTATCTTGCCGATAAATGGTGAGAGAAACCAAGTTCCGTTCAGACGAAGGGTTACAACCCCGGTCCTTGTTTGGTTTACGGGTTGTAACCTAGCTATCTGAATAGTCCCATGGTTATCTCATCGTATATCATCCTGGCATGCTTTTCCATATGTCCTGCCTTTTAGCGATTCTATGCAAGATTGTCTTTTATAATTACCTATCATGCTTTTTCTTAAATTACTGTCTCTTATTATGTAATTATATTATTGTGCTAATTTGCTGGCTTTAGTTCTTAAGTGAAGCCTCCTTTGTGGCACTTGCTCTTTCTGGGGTCTGACCCAGCTGGTTTTGTATGGCCAGATACTGGAGCAGCACCAAAGGATCTCCCTGCTTTCTAGCCCGATGGTGGTCACCAGGCGTAACCAGGGCATCGAGTGGGTTTCTTTTGTTCTCCCACTATAATATTGTAAATTATTCTTTTGAGACGTTTAGCCGACGAGCAAGTGTTAGCTCGATCGTACTTACTTACTGTCTGCCTACGGGCTGTAACATGATTGACAAGCCCCGGGGGTTGATCATGTATGACTGAACTCTTGCTAGTCCTTACATTTTGTAACGACTAGCTTCATGATCATCTGGATATGTAATGTTTGGGACGCCTTACAATTGTATATTTGGAGATCTGACATCTTGTAATTACTATTAGTTGGTTGAGATTGAGACAATAGGCTATTTTATGACCTTAAGAGACTGATGGATTGTAGTGAAACCCTCACATATCTAGACAGCCGTGACCGTATAGCGGTGTGGATTCCATTCCGTTATACGTAGCTGGCTATGTCTGCTCCCGCTCTCCAGTATTCTGGTTCTGGGGCGTGACACGTTGGTCACACGGATTGGTACTATATGGATCTTTTCATGAGATATTATCCCCCTTGGGAGCATCGGATACTGCATGTTTTGTGCGTTTCACGAATCATCACGTATCTCTATGCTTCCTCTGATTCACGAATCGCTTGTGACACATGTACTCACATGTTCACAGAGCCATCATGAATCACCTTCACGTATCACTCATTTTATGAGCCATGTGAAGTTTTACGAATCTTAACATAACTTGAACAGATCCTTGTGTATTGATTGGGGATGGGGGAGTAGAAATAGATATGTGAATATTATCCAAGTAGCTGTAGTCATGAATCACTCTCTTAGCTGTAGTCATGAATCTCCTATGCCATTCACATGTTTATATTTTACTCTGACTCACTAGTCACTATTAGCTCTCTACTTATAGTAGATATTTCGATTGCAGTTCTCTCTCTCTATTTACATACTGTATTTCTTCAGTTCATGTATCTTACTTTACTGCATGATTATATTTTCTAACCTGCTATGATCTATTGAGATGTACTGTGCTCACTCCAGTCCTGACTGGACCTGTTGATAAATTTTACAGATAGCCTGGAGGTTGCCTGCTAGCCTAGAGGAGACAGTAGAGGTTGTATAGATAGCTAGGGTTTGCTTATAGTTTATTTTCAGTCGTCTTGAGTTGTATTTATAGATTACTGTATTTGAGTTTTGAGATGTATTCTGAGTTTGTTTCTTAGACACTTAGACTTCTATCTGCTGTATCTCTTTTAGATTTCATGTTTTATCTATCCTTATCATGCTCTACCTTAGATGTGATTGAGTCTGTATCTGCTATGTCACCCCCATTCGGGGAGTATAAACTGCTTAGCATTATATTGTTAAATGTTGTGACCTAGGACAGCGTTCTACCGCCGACAATACGGCGTAGGTTGGGCGTAGTTACGTTCTTGTACCCTAACAGTGGATGCGGGTCGTGACATATTAGGTCTAGCTAGGTCATACTGGGTCAATGCAAGTCAAACGGAATTAATCTAGGTCAATTTGAGTCAACGGTTGACTTACAGTTGACTTTTGGTCAACTGGTCAACTCTGGTCAACTCTGGTCAACCTTAGGTCAATCCTAGGTCAATGGTGACTAATAGTTGACTTTTGGTCAACTGCCCAAGTCTAAAGGAATTTGGAACTAAATTGGGTAAAGTGTTGACCCATAGTTGACTTTTAGTCTAAAAAGTCAACCGTGGTCAACCGGGGTCAAGACTAGGTCTAGACGGCTATTTCTATTCATTACCAACCTCTACAACCCATATCCAAGTCCATCTTGGACTTCGAAACCCAAATCTTGGCCGTAGGCCAATATCCTATTTTACCTTTTCTAAGGTAAATTCCTAGCCTAGGTGGAAACCTAGTTAGCCTACCTACGCTTGGTATTTTGACTCGATCTCCCTAGGGTAGTAAGATACTAACCTATACATACGTTACCTACCAAAATACCTAAGTAAAGTGGACGTTTAGTCCATCTTACGGCCCATTGCCGATATCTTGAATATTTCAAGATACGCAATGGTACGGCGCGATACCGGCGCCCTACAACCCCGATTTTCACTCGGGAGCCTACCCGCAAAATCTAATTCACGTATTCTAACTCCACGCCAAGTTTTATCTCATTCCGATACTCCGAGCTCCGTTTCGCTCTCTAACTCGACTTCTCCTAAAAACTCCTTCTATCCCTCACTCTAATTCCTCTTCTAATTTTCTCTTCTAACTTCTTCCTCCCATTCTAATTCTTCTCCTCCTTACTACTTCCTATTCTCCTTTCCTATTCTCTTCTAATCTTCTTCTCATTCTCCTAACTTTTCTTCTAGTTCCCCCTTCTAATTGTCACGCCCCGCTCCCGTAGGAGCGATCGTCCTCGCTAAGGCGTGATGCCGCACGAGCCTAGATTGCGCTCGTGCAAGGCAATTCCATAACGGCCGATTACATCGGCGGCGACGGGGTCGTCGCACAGAAGTTCCAAGCAGAAATATTGAAACATACAGCGGAATTTAAGAACAAGTAACACATAAACACAAGTCATTCAAAAGAAGCTCTTTATTTGATATTGAATACAAGATTACATTTGTGGGCGCAAGGCCAAATTACAAGTCTCTCGTGCTCACTTTTCACTCGATTACAAGTCACTATGCTCTCTCTCATCTCTCGATACAATACTTGAATCCAGCGGAAGCTTCGGAAGGCGATGTCCATACATTATGTCCCGTATAAGTCTTCAGATCATGCGGCCGCACGCTTCGACTTGCCAAGGAACTCCGTGCCTCGACGCATCCAAGCGAGCTCCGTACCACGAGCTTCTACCTGTGCCTGCATATGAAACACTGTGTGGGTGTCAGTACCACTGTACTGGTGGAGTGAGCTCCTCGCCCACCCATACAAAACCTACACGTTTATTTACTTTGTGCAGCTTAAATCCCTTTCTATCGTCTTTCTAGTCTTGCCTTAGGATCAGTTTTAAGTTTACGGACGCCTTGGCATATTTGTGTATGAGGACCATCCCGTGCTTGTACCACAACGTTAACTCATACTTTACCTCTAGACCCCCTTTTCGTGCCAACAACGTTAACCTATCAAGTCGTGCTTGCCTTTCGGCCAAAATCAGAGACGCGACTACGTGATGAGGCTTCATTTCCGTGTGACCGTGCCATAAACCCTTGCTGAGGCCGTGCCTCGCAATTCAGTAAGACTTAACCATTTCGCCGCCTCGCGGCCCTTGCTACTTTGATCACCAACTGACCCAATCGAGACTTGTGAACTTAGTGTCGCTCAACCAACTTGCCTTACGGCAATTCCTGACTTAAACCTGTGACGACTCAATCAAACTTGTGCAACTCTATGCCAACATCTTAAGACTCGACGCCACGACTCGTGCCGAAGCACGACGCCTACGTTGAAACCAAATCTTAGGCCCAACGTTGTGCTTTGACTTGTACACACACACCTTCAACTCGACTGCTTAATATAGCGCACTCAATACTCGACTAAATCCAAAGTCACACTCGCGGTTTGCCGCCATCATGCCGACATCTATATGAACTTGGTCACTAGCACGACAAGCTATCTTGGACCTCCATTAGACATTAGGGTACGTTCGTCAAACGAGGTGCGATCTCGCCGAATTTCCCCTAATAGCCGTCCTACGGTGCACCCCTTGGGTCAGGTCGCACACCATCCAAGGGTCCCGTAGGCCCGTGGTTCCTCCTAGGCCAGATCGGTCCCGTGGCCGCGGCAACCGTCTGAGGAACAATTCTTAAATCCTTGTGCACCGGTACACAAGTTGTCCAATGACCATGCAGACTCGACCCACTTCTTTATTTTAGGACCGTTTGGTTTTCTTTACTTTCATTGTTTTACTATCTTTTGAGTTCCACATTCAAGACTTCATCATTTAAGACCCCTCGACGACCCACGGTCGCGAGCATTCTTTCCATGTTACCGTATCATTTCATTCAACTCAGTAATGCCTATTCGATAGTCTTTTCTCCAAAAACTTATTAAGTCGACCGTGGTTCATGCCTTAACGCTAAGTTCGAGCATCGTGCCTCAAACCGACTTACGTTCTACGCGACGCTATCGCCCAAGTCATACCTCATATGACGGGCCTTGGGATCATGGGACTAATTAACTTGACAACCGCAGAAAGGACGGGACATCACTTGGAATAACTTAGGTTGACCGGCATAACTTTGCCTAACTCACTCAAGCCTACAACTTAACCCGAGGGACGAGCAAAGGCTATGCCAAGCCTTGCATTTCGGAAACGTGCATGCTTTATCGAGCATTTACGCGGGCGACGCCTATGACCTAGGCAAGTTTATAGTTTTGTGTCGAAGACCAACTTTCCTTCTCCCAAGCCACGGGACAAAGGACCGAGTGTCATTTTCAAAGCATGCCGTGCACCAACTCTAAGCCGACCGTGGGACGTTTTCCATGTTCTAACTCATTTTGACCCGTCGGGATTATTCCCTTAGCTATGTGGATTCGTCTCTTTTATTATTAAGCCTACTTGTGCAAGTTGAAAACAAGATTTATTATGTGAAGGCAAAGATGAGGCAAGTTCACCGAAACTACCCCACCTGAGCGAGCGGTCGTCTTGACCGAGCGAGCCTTCGAGCAGCCGTTGCAAGGCTAAGTTCCAACGCCGTCGGCGTTTCGATTCCTCCGATTGACTTTGCGGGACGGGGCACTACAACATACACCACTCAGAACAAGTCTCGTCCTCGAGACTTTCCTGGTGGCAGCCATCCTACCATTTCTATGGCCAAGACTTAATCGACCATACTCCGCCTATGCGTTTTCTCAATTTCGAGCCACGCTCGTACCACAATCAATCTTTCCTTTCACATGATTTCAAGATCTCGACACACTCCCATCTTTTAAGCCTTGCTTGAACTCGTCGTATCACTTGGCTGGATCGTGCACGCATTCCAAGCGTCCCCAAAATACATGCATTCAGCATAGCCGCATGATAGAGAATTTGTCATTCTCACTCGAGTCGCATCGTGCACATACCCCGGCGTTCCTGGAATATATGCATGTCAGCCGAGTCTCGTGAGCAGGGTTTCCTATATTCGTGATTCAGGCTATCCATGCTGCCAATCCTCCCGATCAATCCTTCGATTGATAACACTTGTAACAGGGGCGTCTCGCCTAACCGCTAGGCCAATCTTTGCGAGGCTAAGTCAATGTCAGGATTGGAATCATAGTTCCCCAACAATAATGCCAACACTGACCCCAATCCTAGGGTCAAACCAAAGTCGATAGTACGAGGTTTTCTACCCAAGCTCGCGTCAATCGGATTTCTAAACATCGAGCACGATCACCTAATTCGCATTACGGCATGCGTTGCGTATATTCGAATCCCTTCAATTCACTAATTCTAACCAATTCATGTATTCGATCACGAGGTCGTCTCGCTCGACAATACGTTGTGCCCCAATCTCACGCGAGTCCGATTATCCACGGTGGTTCATGAATCACCATGCAACGCTCCCGCGGAATAACCATTCTCATCGGGGCGTAATTCTTGTTTGAGTTTTAGACTAACTCCTTCTCGATACGCAGATTGGACCTACTCAATCCTCAAACTTAATCATCAAGCACACCGAATCATTCTCAAGTCATCTTCGCGTCGAACCACAAGTCGAAGCACAGATTGTCGTACCGTGCAAGTTCGACCACTCCCGCTGTATGAATCACCATACCAGCGCTCACGTAGAGTGATCGCCCTAATCGGTGTGACGCATGTGCAAGGCTGGAGTAGCGCTCGCACAAGACAAAAACGTTAACGTTGTGGTTATCGGCAAAGCAAATCCAAACATTCCAGTTTCCATCCAAGCCAAGTTCGATCGTCATTCGTTCAACTTAGAAAATCCTCGAGCCAGTCTATCTTTTCCTCGACACATTTTTAACATCCCAAGTATAGCATCCAACGGAACAATGACATTTGCACGACCGTCATTCGTCGAGTCAGAGTGCTCCCGAGTTATCGCATATCGATCTTTGATATGCCTCAATATCATCGACGATATGCGTAACCTGACGATCTTCCTTTGCAACCAATTTCGAGTCGTGCGTTGATGCTGTTGTCCGAGTTGGATATTCCACAATTTTCTCAATACTCAAGATCAAGTTCAGTCACTTTTCCTCAAGCTCGTTTCAAGGTCGTTATTCAAAACTCAAGTCACATTTCAGTTGCATCAATCCGATATCGTACGCACGATCCTCTAAGTTTCCTCGATCAAGACCATTCATTTTCATTCCTCGTTCTGAATCATTTTCTAACTCGCGTTGCTCATTCACAAGTTATCCGAACGAGATGCTCGTTTGGGACATTCAAAGTCACGACCAACTAAGCGTGACGCGTTCTAAGGCTTTGCGCGATCGCACCGCCTCGCCGACATACTCGTAATCCTCAATATTCATTCGAACAATTCCCAAGACAAACCATACACCACTCGGATTCGAGCTACTCTTCTAGTCGTCGACACTCATTCTTATTCTTCTCCGAACCTATCACATACACCACTCGGATTCAAGCCATACGATCTAGTCCTCAATCACATTCGTGTCATTCGCTAAGACATCCGTCAGATTCGTTCGACGAATCGCTAGCGTAGTCGCTCGTGTCGTATCGACGTACTAAGTTGTTAGTACTATTTCCTCAAAATCTAAGTCAATCTTTCGTGTACGCCTAAGCGTTAGTTCGATAGCGTTCCTATCGATAGACACTCTAAGTGTAGCTCCGTTCTCGACCGAGCGATACTAATATTGCTCGCGACTCGTTTGCACCAAAAGGTCGAGGTACGCGACGCGAAACACAACTTAGCCAAAAAGGCCGTGTGCATAGCCATCCCGTGCGGACTACATTCCGAGTTTGCACGCTCAATTGCTAGGGTCGATATTGGACTAATTAGGCATGCACGCGACTTGCTAACATTAGCACCTGTTCTATATAGAGTCATGTTCGACACCGTTCGGCACAAAGGCCATTGCCTATCAATGCATTCAGTTGAACACTTGTACGAGCTTTCGAAAATATTTAGACTTATTGTATGGACATGCCGAGGGACATCTGAGAGAGAGCGTACCAATGATAACAACTTACGGAAGCAACAGAGTTTTTGTGGAAACATCGAAGTTAAAGAATTCAATCGACGGTCCAAGGACGTAAAGCCGTGCTCTGATACCATTATGTCACGCCCCGCTCCCGTAGGAGCGATCGTCCTCGCTAAGGCGTGATGCCGCACGAGCCTAGATTGCGCTCGTGCAAGGCAATTCTATAACGGCCGATTACATCGGCGGTGACGGGGTCGTCGCACAGAAGTCCCAAGCAGAAATATTGAAACATACAGCGGAATTTAAGAACAAGTAACACATGAACACAAGTCATTCAAAAGAAGCTCTTTATTTGATATTGAATACAAGATTACATTTGTGGGCGCAAGGCCAAATTATAAGTCTCTCGTGCTCACTTTTCACTCGATTACAAGTCACTATGCTCTCTCATCTCTCGATACAATACTTGAATCCAGCGGAAGCTTCGGAAGGCGATGTCCATACATTATGTCCCGTATAAGTCTTCAGATCACGCGGCTGCACGCTTCGACTCGCCAAGGAACTCCGTGCCTCGACGCATCCAAGCGAGCTCCGTACCACGAGCTTCTACCTGTGCCTGCACATGAAACACTGTGTGGGTGTCAGTACCACTGTACTGGTGGAGTGAGCTCCTCGCCCACCCATACAAAACCTACACATTTATTTACTTTGTGCAGCTTAAATCCCTTTCTATCGTCTTTCTAGTCTTGCCTTAGGATCAGTTTTAAGATTACGGACGTCTTGGCATATTTGTGTATGAGGACCATCACGTGCTTGTACCACAACGTTAACTCATACTTTACCTCTAGACCCCCTTTTCGTGCCAACAACGTTAACCTATCAAGTCGTGCTTGCCTTTTGGCCAAAATCAGAGACGCGACTACGTGATGAGGCTTCATTTCCGTGTGACCGTGCCATAAACCCTTGCTGAGGCCGTGCCTCGCAATTCAGTAAGACTTAACCATTTTGCCGCCTCGCGGCCCTTGCTACTTTGATCACCAACTGACCCAATCGAGACTTGTGAACTTAGTGTCGCTCAACTAACTTGCCTTACGGCAATTCCTGACTTAAACCTGTGACGACTCAATCAAACTTGTGCAACTCTATGCCAACATCTTAAGACTCGACGCCACGACTCGTGCCGAAGCACGATACCTACGTTGAAACCAAATCTTAGGCCCAACGTTGTGCTTTGACTTGTACACACACACCTTCAACTCGACTGCTTAATATAGCGCACTCAATACTCGACTAAATCCAAAGGCACACTCGCGGTTTGCTGCCATCATGCCGACATCTATATGAACTTGGTCACTAGCACGACAAGCTATCTTGGACCTCCATTGGATATTAGGGTACGTTCGTCAAACGAGGCGCGATCTCGCCGAATTTCCCCTAATAGTCGTCCTACGGCGCACCCCTTGGGTCAGGTCACACACCATCCAAGGGTCCCGTAGGCCCGTGGTTCCTCCTAGGCCAGATCGATCCCGTGGCCGCGACAACCGTCTGAGGAACAATTCTCAAATCCTTGTGCACCGGTACACAAGTTGTCCAATGACCATGCAGACTCGACCCACTTCTTCATTTTAGGACCGTTTGATTTTCTTTACTTTCATTGTTTTACTATCTTTTGAGTTCCACATTCAAGACTTCATCATTTAAGACCCCTCAACGACCCACGGTCGCGAGCATTCTTTCCATGTTACCGTATCATTTCATTCAACTCAGTAATGCCTATTCGATAGTCTTTTCTCCAAAAACTCATTAAGTCGACCGTGGTTCATGCCTTAACGCTAAGTTCGAGCATCGTGCCTCAAACCGACTTACGTTCTACGCGACGCTATCGCCCAAGTCATACCTCATATGACGGGCCTTGGGATCATGGGACTAATTAACTTGACAACCGCAGAAAGGACGGGACATCACTTGGAATAACTTAGGTTGACCGGCATAACTTTGCCTAACTCACTCAAGCCTACAACTTAACCCGAGGGACGAGCAAAGGCTATGCCAAGCCTTGCATTTCGGAAACGTGCATGCTTTATCGAGCATTTACGCGGGCGACGCCTATGACTTAGGCAAGTTTATAGTTTTGTGTCGAAGACCAACTTTCCTTCTCCCAAGCCACGGGACAAAGGATCGAGTGTCATTTTCAAAGCATGCCGTGCACCAACTCTAAGCCGACCGTGGGACGTTTTCCATGTTCTAACTCATTTTGACCCGTCGGGATTATTCCCTTAGCTATGTGGATTCGTCTCTTTTATTATTAAGCCTACTTGTGCAAGTTGAAAATACGATTTATTATGTGAAGGCAAAGATGAGGCAAGTTCACCGAAACTACCCCACCTGAGCGAGCGGTCGTCTTGACCGAGCGAGCCTTCGAGCAGCCGTTGCAAGGCTAAGTTCCAACGTCGTCGGCGTTTCGATTCCTCCGATTGACTTTGCGGGACGGGGCACTACACTAATTCTCTTCAAATTCTTCTAATCTTCTTCTTTCCTCTTAACTTTCCTTCTTCTAATTTTTCCTAAACTTTCTTCTAATTCTCCCTTCTATTCTCTCTAATTCTAACAATCTAATATCTAATTATCTACTATACACATATATATATATATATATATATATATATATATATATATATATATATATATATATATATATATATATATATATATAATGGGAGGGTATATATAGGCTTAAGGGGCTTAAAGGGGGGGGGGAGGAGCTGCCATAGCAGCTCCTGCTACTGCTGATCCTGCTACTGCTACTACTGCTACTGCACATGCTGCTGCTGCTGCTGCAACCTGCTGCTATTGCTACTGCTGCAGCTGCTGTTTCATCTTCTTCTTCTCGTCTACTTCTTCTACTTTCTCTTCTACTCCTATATATATATATATATATATATATATATATATATATATATATATATATATATATATATATATATATATCCATTATCCATTCATCTATCTAACTAACCATCTATATGTATATATCTATAGGCACACAAACACCCTCATCTCTACAAACACACACACTCCTCTATATACATACACACACACACACATATATATATATATATATATATAAACACACATACACACACATATATATATATATATATATATATATATATATATATATATATATATATATATATATATATATATATATATATATATATATATATATATGTGTGTGTGTATGTGTGTTTATATATATATATATATATATATATATATATATATATATATATATATATATATATATATATATATATATATATATATATATATATATATATATATATATATATATATATATATATATAAATACATATACACACACTCACACTCTCACACTCACACAAGCTCACTCACACTCTCACCACCACCTCCATGACACAACACCACCACCACCATTTCTCTACACACACACTCAAATACATATATACAAATACTTATATATATATATATATATATATATATATATATATATATATATATATATATATATATATATATATATATATATATATATATATATATATATACACTACTCTAGTGGAAAACCCCCCAAATAAATCCTTAACCTAGATTTTAGGGAATCCTACAAAATTTGTGGGCAAAGTGTAGAGAATCCCCTTCTCTACACTTATTGTGAAGCAATAAATGGAATAGAAAAATTTATTAGGGATTTAAATGCATACCTATAGGTTCTTGGAGAGAGAGAGAGAGGGAGCTTGGAAAGAAAAAGAGATTTTTGAAAGAGAGAGAGAGTTTGTGACTTAATGAAGAAGTAAAGGGGGGAACTCTCTTGTGGCCGGCCAAGGGGGGGTTATTGGGTTTTGGGTGGATCCAATAACCCTCCAACCCAATAGACTTGGTTCAAGTTCGGTTCGGTTTGTTTCGGTTTGGTTCGGTTTAACCCTAACTAACTAAATTAGCCTCTATAATGACTAATTAAGCCATGGAAGTTGGGTTAATGATTTCTAGCCTAATTATGATGGCATGTGGGCCAAGCCCAGCTAGTATGTGGGTCCCACTAGGGTCCAGGCTATCCGGATCTCCAATTTGGGTCCGAATTGGATAAAATCCAAACCAAACCAAATAAATCCCAAAAAATCACATAAAATAAATAAAAATTCCTAAAAATTCTAAAACTTGAAAAATAACAAAAATACTCCTAATTTGAAAACTGGAGGTGACAAATCTACCTTCCTTAAAAAAAATTCGTCCTCGAAATTGAATGAGAACTAACACAGCAATCATGAACAGAACAAGGAAAGAAAAAAAAATAGAAATTTACCTCAAGGCTCGAAGAGATATGGGAATCGCTCCCGCATGTCATCCTCCCTCTCCCAGGTGGACTCACCTGGAGAGTGGTGTCTCCATGCAACGCGAACCAAGGGAATGACCTGGTTCCGGAGCACCTTCTCTCTTCGGTCCAAGATCTCGACCGGCTTCTCTGGATAGCTGAGTGTCGGTCCCACCTCGATCTCGGAGTGGTCTAAGACGTGACTGGGATCTGCCACGTACCGTCTCAGCTGCGACACGTGGAACACACTGTGTACTCCCTCTAGTGCGGGCGGTAACTCCAGTCGGTAAGCCACTGCACCGACCCTGCCCAAGATACGGAATGGTCCGATGTATCGTGGACTAAGCTTCCCGTCGCCACCAAAATGAATCGTGCCACGCGTCGGAAAAATTTGCAGAAAGACAAGATCATCAACCTAGAACAAAACACAAGACTTAGAGCTTGATCTAAAACAATCACAATCAGACTCAAGTACTAGAAAAATCTAAACTATACATCAAACTCTAACGGCCTCCGGTGGCTATCGGCCCAATGCCGCTGCCTATCTCGTGCCACCCGAAGTCTATCTCTGATAACCCTGACCTCCTCTGCAGCATCCACTACCATCTCTGGGCCAAGCAAAACCCTCTCGCCGACATCATCCCAAGACAAAGGAGTACGGCACCTCCGTCCGTATAGAGCCTCGAAAGGTGACATCTCTATACTGGCTTGGTAGCTGTTGTTGTAAGCAAACTCTACCAAGTGAAGGTGGTCCTCCCAAAATCCCCCGAAGTCCAAGACACAGGTACGCAGCATATCTTCGAGGGTCTGAATCGTCCTTTTCGACTGCCCGTCTGTCTGGGGGTGGTATGCGGTACTGAACTTGAGCGATGTGCCCAAGCTAAACTGCAAACTCCGCCAGAAGTGGGAAGTGAATCAGCTGTCTCGATCCGAGACTATACTCACTGGAACCCCGTGTAATCGGACTATCTGTCGCACGTACATCTCGGCCAACCTCTCCGTCGACAAACCTACTTTGAAAGGCAAAAAGTGGGCCGATTTGGTCAATCGATCAACAATAACCCAAATCGCATCCTTCCCTCCTGGAGAGCGCAGAAGCCCAAATACAAAGTCCATAGTGATATGCTTCCACTTCCACTCAGGAATGGGTAGTGGCTGGAGCAATCCACCGGGTCTCTGCCTTCCGGCCTTCACCTGCTGGCACACCAAGCATCTCGAAACGAACTGAGCCACCTCTCGTTTCATGCCATACCACCAAACATGCTGTCTCAAGTCTCTATACATCTTGTTGGCCCCTGGGTGCATAGAGTACTGAGAACGGTGCGCCTCCAGAAGAACCTCCTCCCGAAGTCCTCCGCTCGGCACGCACAATCTGGTACCATGCCTCAACGACCCATCCCCTCCTACAGAGAACTCATCCAAAAGTCCTATCTGGACCTGCTCTCTGATGACCCTCAGAGCCTCATCCTCAACTGAGCTGTCCTGACCCTCTCTATCAGCTTCGACTGCACCTGCAGACCCCACATCTGCACCTCGAACCCAGGAACTATCACCTCTATGCCCAAGCTCTCCAGATCTTCCAGAAGGTGACGATCCATCGTCAAACACATGGCCACGGGATACCTGCTCAGAGCATCCGCGACCACGTTGGCCTTTCCTAGATGGTACTGTAAGGATATATCAAAATCCTTCATCAGCTCTAACCATCGTCTCTGCCTCATATTCAGCTCCTTCTGGGTAAACACGTACTTCAAGCTCTTGTGGTCATTATAGTTCTCCACACGCTCTCCGTACAGATAGTGTTTCCACAGCTTCAAAGCAAAGATGACCGCTGCCAGCTCCAGATCGTGGGTAGGGTAATTCCTCTCATGAGGACGTAACTGCCTAGATGCATAGGCAATTACCTTCCCGTGCTGCTGAAGCACACAACCCAAACCCTGTCCTGAAGCATCACTATAGATCGTATAACCACCAGATCCAGATGGCAGCGTCAAGATAGGAGCTGTATTCAACCTCGCCTTAAGCTCCTCGAAGGCGGCCTGGCACTCATCGGACCAAACAAACTCCTCGTCCTTCCTGGTAAGGCGGGTCATCGGCTGGACAATCCTGGAAAAGTCCTGCACAAACCTCCGATAATAATCTGCCAGACCCAGAAAACTCTGAACCTCTGCTACTGAGCTCGGCGTCGACCAGGACTCCATCGCAGAAATCTTCTTCGGATCCACTGAAATCCCCTCGCCAGAGACAACATGGCCTAGGAACTCCACGCGATCCAAGAAGAACTCGCACTTGGACAGCTTCCCATACAGCTGCTCCCTCCTGAGAGTGTCCAACATAATCCTCAGGTGCTCCTCGTGCTCCTCTGGCATCTTCGAATAGATGAGGATGTCATCAATGAAGACCACCACGAACTTGTCAAGGTACTGGTGAAATACCTTGTTCATCAAGTTCATGAATACCGTCGGGGCGTTGGTCAACCCAAACGGCATGGCGGTATACTCATACTGGCCATAACAAGTCCGAAAGGCAGTCTTCGGAATGTCATCCTGCTTCACCTTCAGCTGATGGTACCCGGTGCGCAAGTCGATCTTCGAGAACACCCTCGCGCCGCTCAACTGGTCGAACAAGTCATCAATCCTCGACAAAGGATACTTGTTCTTGATGGTAAGGTTGTTGAGCTCCCTGTAATCAATACACAGACGTACCGTACCATCCTTTTTGGGGACAAAAAGAACTGTCGCGCCCCAAGATGAAGAACTAGATCGAATAAAGCCCTTGTCCTCCAGCTCGTCGACCTGCTTCTTCAGCTCCGCTAACTCGCTATTGTTGATTCTATAGACGTACTGGGAGATATGCTCAGCGTTCGGCACTAGGTCTATAGAAAACTCAATATCACGATCTGGCGGCATCCCGGGCAGCTCCTCAGGAAAGACATCCAAGAACTCAGCAATGAGTGGATGTGGCAACACCGGCCCCGCCAACAACGCTCCGCAGAATCCATCTCCCTGCTCCACTGTACCCCTGGTGAACTCATACTCCGGCTCTCCCGGCGGCCTAAACAGAATCCTGCCCCCTCTGCAGTCAATGCTAGCGTGGTGCATGCTCAACCAATCCATACCGAGTACCACATCGTAACTCGGAAGTGGCATTACGAGCAAATACGCACTCAGCTCCCGGCCTCTCAAAGAAACTCTCCGCCCCTTGCAAACATTATTAACTAGGATGATGCCATTCCCAGTCATAATCTTACAAGTCCTACCAAGACACTCAGCAATAATATTGTGCCTAAGAGCAAAGAAACAGACACAAAACTGTGCGTAGCACCAGAATCAAACAAGGCTAAAGCTGGAAAAGAATCGAGTAGAATAAAACCTGCAACAACATCTGCAATAGGCTCCATCTCCTCGGCCGCAAGAGCAAATGCTCTACCCTGACCACCCCGCTGCTGGTGGTGCTGAACAAACCGCTGCTGCTGGGTCGGAAGTGGACCCCTCGACTGCACTGCAGGTACTCTCGCCGGTGCCCCCTGAGCTGCTACTGCTCCACGGGCTACCCTGCGAGGGTTCCCAGGACAATCCCTCAACTGATGTCCAGCCTCCCCGCAGTAGAGGCACAAATCCAGCCTCTTCCGGCAAACCTCCCAGACGTGACCAGGCCTCCTGCAGAAGTGGCAAGAAGCCCCATGCTGAGCCTGCCTCGGCTGAGTGTGCTGCACCTGCTGAACCGGTGCTGGGATCTGAACCTGCGGCTGGTGATGCTGGAAAGAATGATGCTGAAGCTGAGGGCGCTTAGCAGCCCCTGCGCTGCTAGTAGCCCCCGAGAAATGATCACGCTCCCTCTTGGGCTTCAAGCCCCACTCCCGCTCTACCTTGCGGGCCTCCGCGTAGATCTGGGTATAAGTCTCATAGAAGGAGGGAATGAGGATCTTGATATTCCAAGTGAGCCCCTCCCTGAAATGGCTCGCCCTGATCTCCGGGTCTCGAACCATGTACTCTGCGTATCGGCTCAGACGGCCGAACTCCGCTGCGTACCCCTCCACAGATAGACTGCCCTGCTGCAGATCCTGGAACTGTCGCACCAGGTCAATCTTGTCCGTGGAGGAAAAGAACTTCTCCTTGAAGAGGAGCTTGAACTCTGCCCAAGTACGGCCCTCGCCAGCTAGGGCTGGCTTATTTCTGAACCAGGTGCGTGCAATGTCTAGCAACTGCAAACCTACCGCCTCGACCTTCAGGTCGTCTGCCAGGCGGGAGGCCCTCATCTGCTGCTCGATATCCTCGAGCCAATCATCTGCATAGACCACACCCTCAGTCCCGCTAAAGTCACGGGACCCGAGCTTCTTGAAGTCCTGGATATCCCCGTACCTCGTACGCGTCCCCGGATGAGGAGCCCTCTGCTCTACGGCTGCAAGGGCCAACTGATGGGCATCCTCCATGCCCTGACACATCGCGTCTGTCTGCCTCTGCTGAGCCTCGGCCTGGGCTCTCTGAGTCTCCAGCATCTGCTGGAAGAAGGTAAGCATCTGTCCCATATCTGTAGGCAGAGGAGGTGGAGGTGGAAGTACGTCTGCAACTGGCGGAGGAATCTGCTGCGCAGGAGGAGGAAGAGCGCCCCCGACAGCTCCCGGCACGGAAAGAGCACCCGCAACCCCAGGGACTGTCATCGAGGTAGCTGGAGGAGTACCCCCGAGAGCCCCAACCGAAGTCCCATCTGCAGGGGAAGTGACCGGAGCCTGCCCGCCAGAGGTGGCAGACCTCTCCGTCTCCCCGTGCTCCTCGCCAGGAGAATGAGTCATCACTATCCTGGGGACAAATTGAAAAGAAGATATCAATATGGCACATGAAGGCAATATCAAAGGAGGACAGCTAGAATGCAGTAAATTAATATCAAAGACGGTAAGCAAGATAAGCAAGAAAAGATCCTACTGTGATTGAGTACTCTTAGCCTACTACCTTTTATGTGTAACACAGGCTCGTAGTCGACACTCTAAGACGAGTGCCGCCACGACATCGCACTAATTGTGACTACAGGACCTGTATGGGCTACCACTAAAATGTGTCACGACCCGCACCCGCTATAAGGGCACGTGCACGTGACAACGCCCAGCCCTCACCGTAAAAACGGCGTGGAACGCTGTAGGTTTTCTACTCTAAACAGTTTATATATATATCAAAACCTGTCGAGAATATGGTCAACTCCGAACGGAGGACAAGCAATGAATATATATGAGTACTCAATCACAACTCTAAGATAACAAAGTAAAGACTGAAAGATAAATACAACAAGACGATAATAAAATAATAACCTGTCAAGTCCAACACAAGAATATATACAAGTCCAAGTCTCTAATACAATCTATAGTAATAACAGCCTCAAAAGTAGCTGGAGACAAAGTCCAGTACAAAAGACCTACTCTAACTAAGTAATAGGTAAGGTCTCGCCAGGCGGAGCTAAGCCATGCTGGACCAAAGTCTCTAGGTCTAGGCCCACTACGTCATCCGGACCGTAGTAGGTGCAGTAGTCTCTCTCATCTGCATCTGTAATATTTTTAACATATCCTGTCAGGATAGAACGAGTACAATCTACTAACAACAGTTCGCAAGATATGACAAAAGCTATAAGACAGTAAATAGAGAGTATATACAAAAAAATCATAGAATGTACATGTGAGTATCATGGCAAGGTAAGTTGTAAAACTAGAGCTAGAATAAGGGAAGTAAACTGATCATGGCATGTACAAGAATCAAGAATCATATATCTAGGTGTGTGAGTACTAGCTACAACATGTGGCCGGATTGGGTCTGCATAAGGTTATGATCTAGCCAATCATACGTGTGGTGTAGGATTAGCATTCACAAGGTTCATAATATATACAATGCAGGTATGACCACACATCTACACTAGTACTCCCCGTCCCCGACTGGTAGAGTGGATCCAAGCAAGACACGTTACGACACGGGGTTCTACGAGAAGGGAGCAAGTCTCCTCGAGAATCGGTGTCCATATACTGCACAAGAACTACAAGGGGGCTTGCACAAGATATACCAAGATAACGAGGAATAACATCTCATGTCGGGATCCATGAATACCAATCCGTGTGACCAATGTGTCGAGAACAAGCATATCTACACTAATTACATGAATTATAACAATCATCGTAAATTGGAAAAGTGTCAAAGAATGTACTCGCCTGAAATATGATATGGTACGTCAACCGGAGCAAATACAGCATCTCGAGGACCTATAGAGAACAAGACGTATCAATACTATGTTTAGAAAATAAAATCAAATTAATTTAAACCCTATTTAAGTCATTCTAGGTCAAGACACATTAAACTAGACTGTACGAGATCAACCTAAGTCATATTAGGTCTAGCTAGGTCATACTGGGTCAATGCAAGTCAAACGGAATTAATCTAGGTCAATTTGAGTCAACGGTTGACTTACAGTTGACTTTTGGTCAACTGGTCAACTCTGGTCAACTCTGGTCAACCCTAGGTCAATCCTAGGTCAATGGTGACTAATAGTTGACTTTTGGTCAACTGCCCAAGTCTAAAGGAATTTGGGACTAAATTGGGTAAAGTGTTGACCCATAGTTGACTTTTAGTCTAAAAAGTCAACCGAGGTCAACCGGGGTCAAGACTAGGTCTAGACGGCTATTTCTATTCATTACCAACCTCTACAATCCATATCCAAGTCCATCTTGGACTTTGAAATCCAAATCTTGACCGTAGGCCAATATCCTATTTTACCTTTTCTAAGGTAAATTCCTAGCCTAGGTGGAAACCTAGTTAGCCTACCTACGCTTGGTATTTTGACCCGATCTCCCTAGGGTAGTAAAATACTAACCTATACATACGTTACCTACCAAAATACCTAAGTAAAGTGGACGTTTAGTCCATCTTACGGCCCATTGCCGATATCTTGAATATTTTAAGATATGCAATGGTACGGCACGATATCGGCGCCCTACAACCCCGATTTCCACTCGGGAGCCTACCTGCAAAATCTAATTTACGTATTCTAACTCCACGCCAAGTTTCATCTCATTTCGATACTCCGAGCTCCGTTTCGCTCTCTAACTCGACTTCTCCTAAAAACTCCTTCTATCCCTCACTCTAATTCCTCTTCTAATTTCCTCTTCTAACATCTTCCTCCCATTCTAATTCTTCTCCTCCTTACTACTTCCTATTCTCCTTTCCTATTCTCTTCTAATCTTCTTCTCATTCTCCTAACTTTTCTTCTAGTTCCCCCTTCTAATTCTCTTCAAATTCTTCTAATCTTCTTCTTTCCTCTTAACTTTCCTTCTTCTAATTCTTCCTAAACTTCTTCTAATTCTCCCTTCTATTCTCTCTAATTCTAACTATCTAATATCTAATTATCTACTATACATATATATATATACATATATATATATATATATATACATATATATATATATATATATATATACATATATATATATATATATATACATATATATATATATATATATATATATATATATATATATATAATGGGGGGGGGGGGTATATATAGGCTTAAGGGGCTTAAAGGGGGGGGGGGGGGTGGGGAGGAGCTGCCATAGCAGCTCCTGCTCCTGCTGATCCTGCTACTGCTGCTACTGCTACTGCACATGCTGCTGCTACTGCTGCAACCTGCTGCTATTGCTACTGCTGCAGCTGTTGTTTCATCTTCTTCTTCTCCTCTACTTCTTCTACTTCCTCTTCTACTCCTATATATATATATATATATATATATATATATATATATATATATATATATATATATATATACATACATATATATATATCCATTATCCATTCATCTATCTATCTAACCATCTATATGTATATATCTATAGACACACAAACACCCTCATCTCTACAAACACACACACTCCTCTATATACATACACACACACACACACACACTATATATATATATATATATATATATATATATATATATATATATATATATATATATATATATATATATATATATATATATATATACACACATACACACACTCACACTTTCACACTCACACAAGCTCACTCACACTCTCACCACCACCTCCATGACACAACACCACCACCACCATTTCTCTACACACACACTCAAATACATATACACAAACACTTATATATATATATATATATATATATATATATATATATATATATATATATATATATATATATATATATATATATATATATATACTACTCTAATGGAAAAACCCCCAAATAAATCCTTAACCTAGATTCTAGGGAATCCTACAAAATTTGTGGGCAAAGTGTAGAGAATCCCCTTCTCTACACTTATTGTGAAGCAATAATTGGAATAGAGAAATTTATTAGGGATTTAAATGCATACCTATAGGTTCTTGGAGAGAGAGAGGGAGAGCTTGGAAAGAAAAAGAGATTTTTGAAAGAGAGAGAGAGTTTGTGACAATGAAGAAGTAAAGGGGGGAGGGGGACTCTCTTGTGGCCGGCCAAGGGGGGGGGGGGTTATTGGGTTTTGGGTGGATCCAATAACCCTCCAACCCAATAGACTTGGTTCAAGTTGGGTTCGGTTTGTTTCGGTTTGGTTCGGTTTAACCCTAACTAACTAAATTAGCCTCTATAATGACTAATTAAGCCATGGAAGTTGGGTTAATGATTTCTAGCCTAATTATGATGGCATGTGGGCCAAGTCCAGCTAGTATGTGGGTCCCACTAGGGTCCAGGCTACCCGGGTCTTCAATTTGGGTCCGAATTGGATAAAATCCAAACCAAACCAAATAAATCCCAAAAAATCACATAAAATAAATAAAAATTCCTAAAAATTATAAAACTTAAAAAATGACAAAAATACTCTTAATTTGAAAACTGGGGGTGACAGTTGTAGTTCTGCGAGGCTATGTAGGCATCGTCATTGTGTTGTTGCAGTATCACAGTTCCACAGGGCTATGCAGGCAGTGTCGTTGTGCTGCTGCTTTTTCTCAACGTCATAATTTTGCTGCTGGTTGTTCAATTTATGTAACTGTCATGTTTACTATGGTGTTATTGCTTAGTAATTGTCGTATTAATAGAGAGTTAATCCCTTGTCTTCTATCTATCTCTTTACTGGACAGTTATAGATGATCGTAGGATTGCTCCATTATTTAAAGTGTGGTTCATCACCTAGTATGAAGACACGAGAGAAATCAAAAGATCGTAGAGAGACAAATAAGATAAAAATCTCTAACGGTGAGTGCTTTTGCATCGACGCTAATCCGAGAGCTATCATCACGTCAGTGCTTGTTAAAGGAAGGGAGGTGACACAAAGAGTGCTCCAGACGTTCTTTAGAACTTGTTGGTTCTTGAGATAAGATCGACGGTCACATTCCTCTCGTGTAATAAGATAGGCCTAGTACGTAACAAACATCCCAGGCTATGCGACCTACGAGTACACCAGTACTTGCTCTCACGATTGTCGCATATAATATTCTATAATAGGTTTGCCATGGATCATCTACAACTAATCATGAACAATATACAAAAGATATAACTTCTAATTAACATTAATTAGAAAAAACTCACTACGCTACCCATTTACAAGTATCTAAGCCATAATACATCTTAAAGTACATGTATACCTTGAATGATACACGATAAGGGAGACATGAATTTGCTCGCCTTTAATTCTGGCAACCCATTCATGTCCTTCATTCTCCACCATGTTATATAACGGGGTAACTTCCTTGTGTTCATCTTCTACACCTACTGAATAAATATTACGTCGTCAAATGACATGCAAGCCATGGGCGAAAGAACGCTCGAAAAATTAAAATATGAGTGTGAATCATTTGAGGATATAATCAATATATGCTATATAAAGAAATGATATGTACTGTCATATTGTTAAAGCATATAATTCTTAATACTACAATATACATCGCAACATAAGTTAATCAACCTTGCTATCAAAGTGTACAAGCCATTGACACTCCAATCACAAACACATATAACACAACAAACATACACTTTTGTGTGAAACAAAGTTTGGAGACACTACGGGTCACATATGGCTATTTTCTAAGCAATAATCTCATTTTTACGGGGTTCGGATTGTTGTTACTTGTTAGGATGATCGTTGCTTAGGACCGACACACATAGGCTATGGACAAAAGTTGAATTAATTTTATTATTAATCGATGCTCGATCGAGTTAAGGCTCTTAATTGATGCTCGATCAAGTTAAGGATCTTAATTGATGCACGATTGGGTTAAGAACTTAATTTAATCATATACAACATCTGTTAAGGATTGCAACAAGTGCATCATAGAAAAGTGAGCAAAACCTCACACCCTCTTTTTGCAAGGCTTTACTAATAAGATAGTATTGATCAACTTTTGTTGTTAATTATATTATAAAGATTTTATCCAATGTGACCAAAATGTTGATCCCTCCCTTGGTGCAATCCTAACAATAACAAACAACATATCATAAACTTAACTATTATTATCTTGGAATAGGAATTTTATAGCAGGATTTTTGATTTAAGTGCGCTATAGTCACGTCACAATATGACGACTTCATATCAAGGATCAAGGAATCTATGTATTACAAATTGACCTCAAACTTAAGGTGGATCATAAATCCTGAATTTTTTGTCAGATACACGATCAACCATTAGATTTGTCATTGATATTTTGGGTAGGGGAACTTATAAGCAGTACAATGCAAATTGAAGTATAATGATATATATAACTAGAAAAGTTGACTTTATAACTTAAATTATTGCGATGATACCGAAACTTTAACTTGAATTTCTGGTTCCACTCTTGCTTTTGGGATTAGATTTTAAGAATTGTTTCGACCAATCACAACATCTAACTTGCGTGCTTTGGATGTATCAACTTACTTATCACTTATGAGTATCTCCAATGGGTTGGGTATAGAGCATATTTAAGTTTTATAAAGATTTGACAAACTATTTGTGACCTAACAAGTAATTAAATTATTACTTGTTTAAATATTTATTTATTATTATTATACTGGCTACTACTAGTCTTGGTGTCCATGGGCTGGTAAACCTGGTATTTGGGTTTCCTATTGCCAATATCGCATGAAAGAGTTTCCGTAGTGCAACTAACACTGAACTTGGGAGTATGGTAACAAAAAATTCTTTTTTTTTTTCTTTGGAAAATTAGTTCACTTTGAGGCAACTTAAAAAGAAAAAACAGTTGGAAATCTTTTTGGCGTTATTAAAAAAGAAACAACAATCATAAAAAACATGTCTAAGAAAGTAAATTTGAACCCAAGAGATTATGGTGGTCTATAAAACAAAAATCGTGAATTACAATTATAATTTACGACAAATTTGGATTTGGATAGTGATTGATAGTCAAGTAGGCTCTAAAAGTATGTCACATTTGCTTTCGAAGTTGTTCCAAAATTGATTAATTTATAATTTTTTTTTGCTAACGTTTGTTACCAAATACCTTTTAGGATTAAAAAAAAGAAAAAGAGACAACAAAAACAACATTGTGTTGTAACTCTTATCCAAACTTTTGTTTCTTAAATTATGTTCAAACTTTTGTTTCTTAAATTATGTTTCATTGTAAGTAACCAAATATAAGTCAAATTTTGTAAAATTATAAAATAACCTTATAATTTTTTGTCTGGAAATAATCTTGCAATAAAAATTTATGAAAATCTATCCAAACCAATCCAGCAATCCCGAAATAGTTTTGGACTAGAAAAAGTTGTTTATTCAGTTTAAACAATCTACGAGCAGAGACAAAAAATATAATAGAATTAAAAAGAAATTCCATTGCCGGGATTTGAACCCGGGTCGCCTGGGTGAAAGCCAGGTATCCTAACCGGGCTGGACTACAATGGATTGTTGTCAAAAGCTGCAGTACGCTGCTATTTAACTTACTATTTCGTCACAGACTCCTCAACTCTTTCCCTGAAGCCAAAAGACTGACCAATAGATCTCTCCTGTTTGAAGCAAAAAGACGACCAATGATATGAATTGCCGCCCAACCCCATGCAGATGTTAGAGCATCTCCAACCCTGTTGTCTTATTTTGTGTTGTAAATTCTATGTGGCATGAGACATAAGAGCATCTCCAACTTTATTGTGACTTTGGAAAAAGTTAATGCCACATAGGAATGACAAAATTTTATTCAAAAGTTCATCTCCAATGCAATTGTCAAGTCAATTGTGAAGCTTATGTGGCAAAAATTAAAGAAGACACTGTGGAGTTTATTGTCTTGTTCTAGACAATACATTTGACAATGTCTTCTCTTCCATGTCATCAATTATGAATAAAAAATATTAGAAAAAATAAAGAAGATGATTAGTTGTCTTAAAAGTTGCATTGGAAGTTGGAAAAAATATTTTTTATTGTCTTCTCAATACTTTTACATTTGTGAGAGTTTTTCTATCTCATTGTCTTTTAAGATATAATTTTGCCACATAAACAAGACATTGTCTTGTGGCTCATGTCACATAGGAGCCACCTAAGACTCACAACACTTAACAAGACAATAGGGTTGGAGATGCTCTAAGACAATGTCTTTTCTATGTGGCAATATGACATTCACACAAGACATGAATGAGATAAAAATATGTTCTCCAATACAAAAGTTTGAGAAGACAATAAAATTACTTTTTTTCCAACTTCGAAGACAACTTTTTCACTTCTTCTTTTTTAGTTTTTTATATATATATTTTTATTCATAATTGATGATGTGGACATAAAGTCATTGTGAAGTGCATTGTCTAGAGCTGACAACAAACTTCACATTCTCCTTGTCATGTCATTGCCATGTCAACTTCACACTTTATTTCACATTTACATTGGAGACAAGGGTGGAACCACATATCTGATTTGGGGTGGGCCGGAATGGGTTAGGGAGGACGAGGTATAGTCTGACTCACAAAAAATTACCAAAAAAAATTATATATGATTTTTTTTTTTTTTGCGGTGGGTTGGAGCCCACCCAGCCTCTCACTTAGGTCCGCCTTTGATTGGAGAAGTACTTTTGAAAAAAATACTTGTCATTCCTATGTGGCAACCATTTTTTTCAAACTCACAATAGGGTTGGAGATGCTCTTATTTCAGTCTTTCTGATGTTTTGATAGAACAAAAAATGATATTTTGTCCGCAATTTGTAATTACGGACGTGCTCGTCAGCTGATGTGGCGGCTACCCATTGGGCTTCCTGTTATCTCCGGATTCCATTCGGACCAGAAAATCAATAGCCGACTGCCACATCGGCCGACAGTTACCAGGGGCGGACCCAGGCTTGGGGTGGGGTGGGCTGAAGCCCACCCCGAAAAAATGATTTACATATTTTTTTTCTTCCTTATATATATGTTTTTGATTTTTTTATATTGATTAATCTATTTTCAGTCCACCCAAATATTTGGTAGTCCATCTCAGTTATATTTTTTTGGATCCATCCCTGACGGCTAAAAGAAAAGATTTACATTTTTTCTTCCTTATATATATTTTTCTGATTTTTTTTATATTAATTAATATATTTTCAATCCCACCCAAATATTGGTAGTCCATCTCAGTTATATATATTTTTTGGATCCGTCTTGACAGTTATGCTCGCAATTACAAAGCATGAACAACGTAGTAGCTCGTATGATATAAATGGATAAATTTATTCATCTCTGTTACACATTTACAAGGCAAAGAACAAAATGTCTACTCACTGGCATTGTGGACAACAATTTTATAACGTCAACTCAATGGCATTTCACTTCCACTATCTTAAGTGAATTGACATTTTTTTTCATATAAAAAATGTTCCAAACTCTAAGGGCCCGTTTGGTAAACCGTTATTTAGAGGTGGAATTGAATTTTTATGGATTTGAAGACAAATTCATGGAATTCTATGTTTGGTTGGAGATGGATTTGGATGGAAAGTATGT